>SJYC01068448.1:0-20103 GCA_006408675.1 Madoqua kirkii | reverse complement strand
GAGCGGGAGAGAAAGGCGAGGGAGGAGGTGGGAGGCTGGGGGCGGGGGCGGGGGTGGTCGGCGCCGAGGTGAGGAGGACGCAGGGACGCGGACACCTACTGATGATTGGCTGCGAATTACACGGGGAACAAGAGGCGCACGCGGGCCGGCGCTCCCCTTCACAAATCCTCTCCTCGCCGGAGGAGCCACGTTTCCCGGCCCGCCTGCTGCTCGCCCTTCCTCCTCGCGCCTGGCTCTCTGGCTCAGCCGCCCAGCACAGAGGGCTGTTGATTATTTTCTTTTACTCTCGGAGATAATTGTTTGGAAGGAATGGAAAGAGGGCGTTTCCGCCACTCTCTCTCTCACTCTGCGTGTGTGGGGTGTGTGTGTGTGTGTCTGTGTGTGTGTGTGTGTGTGTGCGCGTGTGCGGGTGTGTGTGTAAATAAACTTGTCTGGGTTTTCTGGCTGGGTAGAGAAAGCAGTACAAGAAACAGAAAAGGTCGTGTTTGTTTGAAAAATACTCTTATTTCACACTCTGCCGCATGGCTTTTAAATAATACTACTGATGTACCCAAGACGACTTTAAAAATGATCATTTAAATCTTTAAGGGAAAACGGATCGGTGTTCAGGTTGTCCAGCTCTTCTAAATATTAGCATGCCAGAACGTTAAAAAAAAAAAAGTGAGCTTGACCGAGCTCAAAATCAATCTCTCTCTCTCCTCATCCCCCCACATTCTTTTACTGTTCCATCTGACTGTTCCAATGATTAAATCTGATTTGTAACTTACCCTATTTTTAATTCCAAACTTTACTTAAACAAAAACTACTTTTATAGCTACATTAATCTATTTTATACTAGTATGACTTCTTGACACTTGGGGAAAATAGTTTAGTAATTGAAAGATAAATCTTTTTACCACAGGTCAAAAATAAATAAAACTCACTCATAAATGCAGCTATGAATTAACTTCTTCACTGCCGCCTTAAAGCACATGAGATATTCCTGGCTACATGCTATCCCACTATTGAAGTATGTTCATATTTATATGAAACATATAAAATATGAATCTTTTGGACAGTTTTAAAGAAAAATGGTTAATAATAAGCTACAAAAGTAGGAAAGAAAAAGTTCAGATTATTTAAATTGATCTTATAAAGTTCTGTTAAAATTAAAACTGTATTCTACAATAATATAGTTTCAGAGAAAGACGAAAGGTATGATAATGAGCTGTTTCTTTTATAATAACAAAATGCTGAAGAGATATTTTAAAGCACTTTGTGTTTGAATTTTCAAGACTGACCTTGACCATATAAAGATTCTGCCAACTCTGGAAGACTGATTATTGATAAGTTGTTAACAACTGTGGTGTACATAAATGAAGGTGCTGTACCATGAGTGGACAACTATTGAAATAGGGGGCAGCTTGTTTTCTGACTCATTGACAAGTATGTTTTGTAATTTAAAAAGATAGAATAAATTTGGCTATAAAATCAATCAAACCAGTGATTTGTTATTTATAGACAAAATAGATGGTTATTAGTAATTATTATTTAAGTTCATTGACATTTTTGTACTTTTATTGATGCCTTGTGAAAGCAAAGAAGATAATTTTGCTTTTGCTTTTTTTTTTTTTAATTGAACATCATGGTAAGTATATCAGCAAAATGTAGGCCCTTTTTAATGAGTGCCTATACTCGTTATACTGGAAAGATGATAGATTCTTAGACATCTTTTCAAAATATTTGAAATATCGATGTTTTGTAAATAAATGATTTTTAAAATCAAAGATTCCATATATATGCCCTAATATCCTATATTTGCATGTATATGGAATCTAGAGCAATAGTACTGATGGACCTATTTGCAGGGAAGGAATGGAGACAAGATACAAAGGATGGACTTTTGGACACAGTGAGAGAGTAGGATGAATGGAGAAAGTGGCATCAATATACATACAGTGTCATGTGTCTAAGATGGCTAGCTGGTGAGAAGTTGCTGGGTAGTACAGGGAGCCAGTCTGGTGCTCTGTGATGACCTGGAGAGATGCGGGGTTGGGAGGGAGGCTCCAGAGGCAGGGGATATATGTATAATTATGGCTGGTTCCATTGTTGTATGGCAGAAAACAACACAACATTATAAAAATTAAAAATAAAAAATCAAATAAAGGTATCATGCTTTCTTACGCCAAACTTGCTTTCCTTTTCAGCATGCTTCAAGCTCTCTTTCAAAATGAAAACAAATGAGAGAAAATAAGGTCTAAATTCCAAAGAATTTTACTTTCTAGATTATAATGGGAAAACTCAGAACGCTTAGCCTTAATCATTAATAAAAGTGACTATTAATGACCCATCTGTGTCAGACGCTGTAGGGAGTAATTTGCAGTTTACTTTGTCCTTGAAATAACCCTATGAGGTAGTTATTATTATTTTCAGTGGAAATAATAAGCCTGTAGATATCAGATAACTCAGGTCAAAAAGTTAGTATGTCCATGCCGTCACTAAGAGTTGGACACGACTTAGTGAGTGAACAACAACAACAAGGCTAAAATTGGTACCCAATCCTGTATCTCCAAAGCTTTGTGCTTATAACCTCCACTCTAGTCTCACTATTAACAATTAATTAACCAATAGCCCTCTCTGCATCCTAGAACCTTAGCTTTAATTATGATCACAAGCCCCTCATATGACATACAGAATATATTTTAAACAGTATATCTCCTAGCTCTGATACAACATCCATTTCCTTCCTATTAGGGAATTGATTGGAGAAGGCAATGGCATCCCACTCCAGTACTCTTGCCTGGGAAACCCCATGGACGAAGGAGCCTGGTAGACTACAGTCCATGGGGTCACTAACAGTCGGAGACGACTGAGCGACTTCACGTTCACTTTTCACTTTCATGCATTGGAGAAGGAAATGGCAACCCACTCCAATGTTCTTGCCTGGAGAATCCCAGGGACAGGGGAGCCTGGTGGGCTGCCATCTATGGGGTCGCACAGAGTTGGATACGACTGAAGTGACTTAGCAGCAGCAGCAGTAGCAGAGAATTGATTATGTGCATGTGTGTGCTCAGTCGCTTCAGTCAAGTCTGACTCCTTGCAACCCCAAGGACTGTAGTCCACCAGGCTAGAACCTGTGTCTCTTGTATTGCAGGCTGATTCTTTACTGCTGAGCCATCAGGGAAGCATTGAGGGAATTGATGACAACCTTAGCCAAATGTCCACCTGCAGTGTGGGATCTGGGTTTGATCTCTGGGTTGGAAAGATCCCCTGGAAGGGAAAGGCTACTCACTTCAGTATTCTGGCCTGGAGAATTCCATGGACTATATAGTCCATGGGGCCGCAAAGAGTCAGACATGCCTGAGCGACTTTAGTCAAATGTGATAAAGGGCAACATTTCTCTTCTGGTCTAGAATATCTTATATCCTTTATTTTTTATATAGGCTAGTTTTAGCACTTGCGTATCTGCCATTTCTCACATTACTCCACAGTCTTTGTTGTATTCTTCAGAATAATGTGTCAGAGTTTGTTGGTAAATTGTTGAGAACACTTAATCCTTCATTAACTTTTCTTTGGAACTCATAGTTCTATAAAGTACTAAAACTTCAGGTTCCTTCTCTATGTAAAATGTCTGCTACAGCTTCTAATTTCCTGGAAGTGGTTTGTGCCTTTACTCCGATTTGTATGTTTTGTGATCTGCAGTAGGAGTATGGGTGTTTCAATGATATCTTCATGGGAAAAAATTAACTTGCATATCACCTGAAAAGATGTCCTGTACTCTGCAGAAATTTTGTGCTGTGCTATGAAATGTTTTTAAAGCATGGCTGCCTTCATCATAGTCAATATTGTTATCATTATCCAGAATCTCTAAAACACATTGCATGTGTCAATGCAAAAGCTATAGATGTATATTTGTTGTTTATTTGTTGTGGGAATTGCAGATCAGAGGATGGCTCTCCTCTATGACTGATTCATGGATTAGTTTCCTTCCGTCACAGGACCTTGCCATCCCTGACGGACTACTAATCAACTACATCCAATGAGCAGAAGGGCAAGAATGGGGCCTGATCCCCTCTTAAACACTTCATCTTGAAGTAACCCACAGCATCATGGCTCATTGACAATTGTCAAGAACCAGTCACATGCCACAGCTAGCTGCAGAGATGGGCTGGACAGTCACTTCCTAGATACAACTCTATTACTGTGGAGTAGAAAAACAGTTTGGTGGACAGCTGGCAGTTTCCCAGAAGAGTAACACTGGAAGGAGAATAACCCACCAGAGAGGTTAAGTTGGCCCACACAACCCTCAGTCGACCATGAGAGTTCAATTCCCTTGCGAGCATTTTTTGGTGATTACCATCCTTAGAGATTACCACTAAAAGCAATCTTAATGATTTGGGGGAAAGTTTGGCAACTATGAACAAACTATGTTTTCTTAAATACCTGTAGAACAGCCAAGCTATGGATAAAATAATCAAACAAAAATTTACTAAAGAATAAAGAAACAGAAGTAACACAAGCAGAGGAAATACCATAAATCTAAAATAAACTGACTTAGAGATAAATCTTAGGCATTAGCAGCTTGTCTACTGGTATTTTCAAAACCCGGAGGTAAGCTTTAATCTCTCCACCAATAATGCGTTCCCTGTTAGTCAAAAAATCTACTCACTGTTCAGGTTAGGTAAAGTGCTTGAAACTCTCTTATCCTTCTTCGAACCCAGCTTCCCAATTCCTGTTCATACAGTCTCTGAGGACTGCCTCTTTCCATAGTAATTAATACTGCAAATAATAATACAACAACTACCACGTTCACAGGAGGACTATGCCAATAAAACAATAGAGAATAATGTCTTTAATTCTTCTCTGACTTTAGCAACCTTGGATTTTTATTGACCCGTCTTCTTTTCCGGAAATGGAGATCTTGACATCAGTGATTGTGTCTGATGTCACAACCAGTTTCATGTTCCACCTCATACATCACCTGGCCCACCGAAGACTCTTACATTCTGTGCCAAGCACATTGAGGAAAGTAGCATACGAAATATACGGAAGTAAGTTCCCCCATGGTCTGTAGGATAAAAATGCAAAATTAATAAGCTGGCATCCAAAACCCTTCTTTAATTTGTGCCGTGTTTTGACTCTCATCTCATGTTACAGCTGGCAAGAACTGTCTACTCTAGCAGATCCACTTCTTCCAGAAAATGTTCATCACCTGACCATGATCATACAGACTCTTTGGTAAAAAACCATAAACTAAGGTGAAGTTATTATTATTTATATGATATATTTTACTTATAATGAACTATTATGATGGAATAATGCTTTTAAATCTCTTAAATGAACTAAAATTTTCTGAGATTTTCAGGGTGACTCAACAAAGTGGAATTTGATGAAATTAATCTTTAAAATCAATATTCTGCACTCTTGGTATTTTCTTTCACTTTTAATTAAATATCTATACATCATTATCATAGTATTGACCTTCATATTCGTAGCTGGCACTCTTAACCTGCCAACCACAGGTTATGTGCTTTGAGCTGTTTTCTAGCAATAATAAATTTGTCTTAAGCTATCTACACTCTGTTGTCCTGTCCTCCTAATGACTAACAGGATGCATTTATGGAGTGGCTGACCACTGTTAGGGATAAAATCTGTGACTGTTGAGGATAATGAAAATAATGGGTTCACAGGGTTAAACCCATTACCTTGGCCTCATTAGCAGCATATTCTAATCAACTCTGCTAATCAGGACACACATTCACTTATTTTTACATACAATTTGGACAGTCAGTACCAAACACTAACTTGGGTGTTAATTTTTTAAATTGTTCTTTGCAAAACTTAATCTGATCTAGGCCATTTCTTATTTTTTCACTCCTTCTCGTTATATAAATTCTCATTTCTATAAAATTATTGGGCTTCCCTGGTGGCTCAACTGGTAAAGAATCCACCTGCAATGCGGGAGACCTGGGTTCAATCCCTGGGTTCAGAAGATCCCCTGGAGAAGGGAACAGCTACAGACTGCAGGTTTCTGGCCTGGAGAATTCCATGGACTGTATGGTCCATGGGTTGATACTGCATGGCAGGATAATAGGAGTTGTCCCCAAATGCAGAAACTCACACAGATGAAATAACAATAGGCTGAAATTGAAAATCTCTGGAAGAACATTTCTTCCATAAGTCTCCTTAATTTGGCTTGATGTTTGTAATATATGAGCTTCCTTGTATTTTACCATAAATATGGTATGTTTTGTCCATTGGAGTGTTAGAAAACCCAGGCAATAACATTCCAGATTTTTTTTTCTAAGGAAATAGTGGTTTAAAAAAGACAAAAAACAAGTCACAGTGAGTAGCTTCCAGATACTCGATGATATAAACACAAATTTGTAATTTGAGCCCCAACTTCCTTCTTGGGGGATTCTCTCTTTCCTCTGCCTGGTAGTAACCAGGCACCCTTCATTGACCTTTCACATGGGAAAATTTGTCTTAGGCATGGAGCTATCTGTATGCTTTCTTGAAATTTATTAGTATCTCTTAAAGTGGATAGGAGATTATTATTTCTGATAATTTAGGAACCCGAGGAAACTGGCAGTTATGAGTTGACCAGAAAACACTTCCTATAGCTCCGGCAACATGCGCTGCCGCAGGATCCTTGTTTCCCAGAGAACCGTCCAGAATGCGGCAGCGATGGGCTTTCCGCTATTCTCACTGCACACAAGTGTTGTCTGACAGGGATTTACAGAATGCTGGAAAGCAAGTGACAGAATCTCCTCCCTCAGTCCCTCTCTCACTCTCAGTAAAAATCTCAAACCCAGTAACTCAGGTAATCACTTTGCTCCTGAGCTCAGAGGTAGAAACTGAATGCATATGCAGAAACTTGACGTCTTACAAATAGGCTTCTGAATCTTCAAATTAACAGATAGGACTTGCCCAGTTATTCAAAACAAACAAAAAACTCAAAGAATTTTAATAATGAAGTTCTTTCTTAGGGAAAATGAAATAATTATGTTACCCAATGGCAGCAGTAATTGATTACTCTTCTTTCCTTACCAAAGTTCAAGTGTCCAAAACTTGAACAATGTCCATTGAAAGCTAATCTCCAGTTATGTTATAGCCGGTAATGTACTTCCAAAGAGAATCTGGGTATCTGTGTCATTTTCACATATAAAACATAATTTTCTTCTTTAACCACAAAGAGAAGGAAAGTTGCTAGATTTCTACTGACTGCTGGTGATAGAAAATGGCTCAAAAGTGGCCTGAATGAGGTGGTCCCAGGTTGGGCAGGCTCCAGGCAGGAACAATTTGAGGCTTCGGTGTGTCATGGAGATGTGTATAAGAGACAGGACATAAAATGAGGCTTATGAAAATCATATTTTTTTAGCTCTGTCAAACAAGTTGAAAGTTAAATTTATTGTAAACTATTCTCTATTAAATAATGTTAATGGAATTTTTTGATTTGCCATTTTAAATACAAGAAAGATTTTTCATAAAATGTGATTTTTGTTTCTTCTGAACTTGAGATTTTTGTCTTCCAATGTAACCTTAATGACCCTATTTGCAAAAGCACAAGTTTCTGACATTGCTCTCAAGATTTCAAATCAAAACCAATTTGTTTATGCTTGGTTTTTTAAAATGTAGGTTTCCATTGTTTGCTTTATCTTCAATTAACTATTTACAACATAAGGGATTATTATCTTTCTCTGTTGGGAGGAAAAATTCAGGATAATATCCCTGAGTTATTAATATTCAATCCAGGAAGGTTTGTTGTTTTGTGTGGTTTTTTATTTTCCCCGGTGCTGACTTTTGTTATGCTGTAGTTATAGCGACAAGAAGAGTTCCTTCTGTCTGTCTGTCTGTCGTATTCTCTTTCCAAACTAATGACAGTCTTTTCTAAACTAAAGAAAACTTTACATGCACTGATGTCTTGATTTACTGATGCATTTAGATAAACCAGCAATTTAAATGGAAATATTTTAAACAAATGCAGTTAATTGGAATTTGCATATTATAAATGTTTAGAACTATGAATTGTTCATTCATCTAGGATTTTTTTTTTCATATTGTCCTTAAGTTTCCCTAATCAACTTGCAGGTTTAACTTCTCAGTGATCAAGTTTATTTATCCTATCATTATATCTTCTTAACCTAAACAGGGAGAGAGAGAGAGAGAGATTGAGAGAGCTAGAAAAGCCCTTTCCAGGAAAGTAATACATTACAAGAATATGTAGTTTCTCTGCCAAACTGGGCCACACAATCTCACTATGACCTTGGGCATTCTAAGTCTCATTTTACTGATCTGGAATATCAGTTTAATTATAGTAATTACATATCTCAAGGGTTTGTGAGGTTTAATTAATGTTACTAACGTGTTGGAGCTATTTAGTAGGACAGTACTATAAAAAGCAAACTACCTGAAAATCACAACTCCTCCCTCCCCATGTAGTACTTAATTTTATATACTCCTTTCTTCTTCAGAGTTAATATCACATTTATTACCTTTCCCCCCCACCCTTCACATCTATATCTATGACCTCTCCTACCTGAATCTTACCTTGGATGACAAATAGCCTATGTCCCACATCTCTCACTTGCACCATCACCTCGAAGAGCTCACACATTCCCAAGTCCCACAGGATCAGGATAACCATGGAATCTGAGTAAGCAGCTGTGGTGATGCACTTAAGTCAGAGTCACAAGCATCTAGTCCATAATTTCAGTTTGGGCCTCACACACATGTTTGCTTGGGTCCATGGTGTTAAGTAAACTGAATTAGACTTTCAGCCTCTTTCAAAACTTGAGAGGTCTGAAAATACTGGGTCTACTTTCCCTCCTGTAAACAGTAGCTGGAGCTATGATTAGAAATGGGGTGTCTAGTCTGCCCATTCTCTGCACTCCTTATTATCTAACACTTGTCCACCTAAACATTGGAATTTGCAACCCAGGGCCCCTGAGTACGTTTATGCTGGCTGTTCACCATACAACAATGCCTGGCCAAATGGACAAGTAGGGGCTGGATTCCAGCCCGTTGCTCTGCTTGCCAAGCCATGTCCTGGTCTCATTTGCATAAAGGCATTCTAGGGAACGGAAATGGCCTGATCAGTATCCCAGCTATAAGTCAATTAAATAGAGCAGTGAATGTCATAGCCACTTTAATTAGCATTAAAATCTGGCATCCGATCTTTGAAATTATATCCTATAACACTATATCTAGACTAAACTTAAAATCATATTCAAGTTTATCCTTACTCCGTTTTTGTGGACCCATTTTCATCCTAAAACACATTCTAATATAAATTATTTTACAAATAGGATGAAAATAATATGAAAATTTTAATTGTGTTAACTCATTGCAACAGAAAACAGGAGCTGTATTTAATCGAAAATTAACAAAATGACTCAAGCAGTCGTGTATATTGGATAGTCATAATAATGTTATATTTCTTTCTTTGGGAAAACCTACTCTTTATAAGAGGAGGCCACTGTTCACACCCTAGTCTCTTTCTGCTAGCTGCTAACACTTTGTAATGGTTGAACTGCTAGGAAGAGCAGTTTTCTTTTTTAAATCTATTTGTAACTTAGCTCTTTTAAAATTCATGATGATTTGATGGCATTTCCTTTTGGATGTTTCTATTTTTAAAGCTATTCTATTCCTGTAATGTTGGCTACCTTATATTAGGGAAAATGAAATAATTATGTTACCCAATGGCAGCAGTAATTGATTACTCTTCTTTCCTTACCAAAGTTCAAGTGTCCAAAACTTGAACAATGTCCATTGAAAGCTAATCTCCAGTTATGTTATAGCCGGTAATGTACTTCCAAAGAGAATCTGGGTATCTGTGTCATTTTCACATATAAAACATAATTTTCTTCTTTAACCACAAAGAGAAGGAAAGTTGCTAGATTTCTACTGACTGCTGGTGATAGAAAATGGCTCAAAAGTGGCCTGAATGAGGTGGTCCCAGGTTGGGCAGGCTCCAGGCAGGAACAATTTGAGGCTTCGGTGTGTCATGGAGATGTGTATAAGAGACAGGACATAAAATGAGGCTTATGAAAATCATATTTTTTTAGCTCTGTCAAACAAGTTGAAAGTTAAATTTATTGTAAACTATTCTCTATTAAATAATGTTAATGGAATTTTTTGATTTGCCATTTTAAATACAAGAAAGATTTTTCATAAAATGTGATTTTTGTTTCTTCTGAACTTGAGATTTTTGTCTTCCAATGTAACCTTAATGACCCTATTTGCAAAAGCACAAGTTTCTGACATTGCTCTCAAGATTTCAAATCAAAACCAATTTGTTTATGCTTGGTTTTTTAAAATGTAGGTTTCCATTGTTTGCTTTATCTTCAATTAACTATTTACAACATAAGGGATTATTATCTTTCTCTGTTGGGAGGAAAAATTCAGGATAATATCCCTGAGTTATTAATATTCAATCCAGGAAGGTTTGTTGTTTTGTGTGGTTTTTTATTTTCCCCGGTGCTGACTTTTGTTATGCTGTAGTTATAGCGACAAGAAGAGTTCCTTCTGTCTGTCTGTCTGTCGTATTCTCTTTCCAAACTAATGACAGTCTTTTCTAAACTAAAGAAAACTTTACATGCACTGATGTCTTGATTTACTGATGCATTTAGATAAACCAGCAATTTAAATGGAAATATTTTAAACAAATGCAGTTAATTGGAATTTGCATATTATAAATGTTTAGAACTATGAATTGTTCATTCATCTAGGATTTTTTTTTTCATATTGTCCTTAAGTTTCCCTAATCAACTTGCAGGTTTAACTTCTCAGTGATCAAGTTTATTTATCCTATCATTATATCTTCTTAACCTAAACAGGGAGAGAGAGAGAGAGAGATTGAGAGAGCTAGAAAAGCCCTTTCCAGGAAAGTAATACATTACAAGAATATGTAGTTTCTCTGCCAAACTGGGCCACACAATCTCACTATGACCTTGGGCATTCTAAGTCTCATTTTACTGATCTGGAATATCAGTTTAATTATAGTAATTACATATCTCAAGGGTTTGTGAGGTTTAATTAATGTTACTAACGTGTTGGAGCTATTTAGTAGGACAGTACTATAAAAAGCAAACTACCTGAAAATCACAACTCCTCCCTCCCCATGTAGTACTTAATTTTATATACTCCTTTCTTCTTCAGAGTTAATATCACATTTATTACCTTTCCCCCCCGCCCTTCACATCTATATCTATGACCTCTCCTACCTGAATCTTACCTTGGATGACAAATAGCCTATGTCCCACATCTCTCACTTGCACCATCACCTCGAAGAGCTCACACATTCCCAAGTCCCACAGGATCAGGATAACCATGGAATCTGAGTAAGCAGCTGTGGTGATGCACTTAAGTCAGAGTCACAAGCATCTAGTCCATAATTTCAGTTTGGGCCTCACACACATGTTTGCTTGGGTCCATGGTGTTAAGTAAACTGAATTAGACTTTCAGCCTCTTTCAAAACTTGAGAGGTCTGAAAATACTGGGTCTACTTTCCCTCCTGTAAACAGTAGCTGGAGCTATGATTAGAAATGGGGTGTCTAGTCTGCCCATTCTCTGCACTCCTTATTATCTAACACTTGTCCACCTAAACATTGGAATTTGCAACCCAGGGCCCCTGAGTACGTTTATGCTGGCTGTTCACCATACAACAATGCCTGGCCAAATGGACAAGTAGGGGCTGGATTCCAGCCCGTTGCTCTGCTTGCCAAGCCATGTCCTGGTCTCATTGCATAAAGGCATTCTAGGGAACGGAAATGGCCTGATCAGTATCCCAGCTATAAGTCAATTAAATAGAGCAGTGAATGTCATAGCCACTTTAATTAGCATTAAAATCTGGCATCCGATCTTTGAAATTATATCCTATAACACTATATCTAGACTAAACTTAAAATCATATTCAAGTTTATCCTTACTCCGTTTTTGTGGACCCATTTTCATCCTAAAACACATTCTAATATAAATTATTTTACAAATAGGATGAAAATAATATGAAAATTTTAATTGTGTTAACTCATTGCAACAGAAAACAGGAGCTGTATTTAATCGAAAATTAACAAAATGACTCAAGCAGTCGTGTATATTGGATAGTCATAATAATGTTATATTTCTTTCTTTGGGAAAACCTACTCTTTATAAGAGGAGGCCACTGTTCACACCCTAGTCTCTTTCTGCTAGCTGCTAACACTTTGTAATGGTTGAACTGCTAGGAAGAGCAGTTTTCTTTTTTAAATCTATTTGTAACTTAGCTCTTTTAAAATTCATGATGATTTGATGGCATTTCCTTTTGGATGTTTCTATTTTTAAAGCTATTCTATTCCTGTAATGTTGGCTACCTTATATTAGGGAAAATGAAATAATTATGTTACCCAATGGCAGCAGTAATTGATTACTCTTCTTTCCTTACCAAAGTTCAAGTGTCCAAAACTTGAACAATGTCCATTGAAAGCTAATCTCCAGTTATGTTATAGCCGGTAATGTACTTCCAAAGAGAATCTGGGTATCTGTGTCATTTTCACATATAAAACATAATTTTCTTCTTTAACCACAAAGAGAAGGAAAGTTGCTAGATTTCTACTGACTGCTGGTGATAGAAAATGGCTCAAAAGTGGCCTGAATGAGGTGGTCCCAGGTTGGGCAGGCTCCAGGCAGGAACAATTTGAGGCTTCGGTGTGTCATGGGTGGAGTAGGTTCTTCCCACTCTTTCACTCTGCCATCCCCATCATCTCGGCTCTTCCCTCAGGCAGCCTTCCTCACAGGTACTGTTGCAGCGGTTTCAGTCATCATATCCAGGCACAAAAAGCAATCAAGGAAAGAAAATGACTGTCTTTTTGTGTGTATATCTCTAGTGATATAATTTCCTAGAAGCACTAGGTTGACTTCCACTAAGATCTCATTAGTCAAAATTAGGTCACATGCCCACGCTTAAATCAACCACTCTCAAAGAGAGTGAGATTGATTTGTTTTATAGGTAATAGAGCTGGACTTCCCAGGTGGCTCAGTGGTAAAGAATTCACCTGCTCATACAGGAGATGCAGGTTTGATCTGTGGGTCAGGAAGATCTCCTGGAGAAGGAAATGGCAACCAACTCCAGTATTCTTATCTGGGAAATCCCACGGACAGAGGACCCTGGCAGGCTACAGTCCACAGGGTTGCAATAAGTCAGACACAACTTAGTGACTAAAAAATAACAATAATCCATAGAGCTAGAGATAAGATCATCCTGAAGCACATGCCAGTATGAAGGATAGGAAATACCTGAACATAATTGTGGTTCAGTTAAGAAAGAGGAAGAAGGAAGTAGGAGGATTAGATGAATGTTGGTGAGACCAGTATCAGTGTTTATTGTTACCCTACACAACTCCATCACCTCATTTCTGCTCTCTAAGAAAAGCTAACCAGCTCTAAATCTCATGAATCATGCCAGATTACACATGATAAGAAGTCAGTTCATGGACACCAGTTCTTTATGATGAGTGAATTAGTGAGTTATAATTTCAGCTATGAATGTCTATAAGTAGAGCTTGTTTTCAGCAACATGGCTTTTTGGGTAAAGCTTTGATTTATTAACATATCCTTATTAGACTCTTTCAGGTTCTTCTCAAAATTGTGTCATGCTACACAAATCAGGTGGGCTTCTCAGCTGGCTCAGCAGGAGATGCAGTTTCAATCTCTGGGTCAGGAAGATCCCCTGGAAGAGGAAATGGCAACTCACTCCAGTATTCTTTCCTGGAGAATCCCATGGACAGAGGAGTCTGGCGGGCTACAGTCCATGGCGTCACAAAGAGTCAGACACGACTGAAATGACTTAGCATTTAGGCATGCAAATTAGGTAATATTTGAGCTTAAGATAACGGATGGGGATAAAACTCTGGATAAGAGAAGAAAGCAAACAGAATGAGGAAGTTAAAATAAATCAAGAGAAATGGTGTATAATATCTATTTCCATAACTAAGTCCATCATGAATAATTTCCTCTTGTAACTTCTGCTAGTCCTTAAAACTATTACTTTAATATATTTGTGAGGTATAAGAAACAAAGTAAATAGCCAGTCTTTAAAATTTCAAGTTGATCCCCAGACTGACTCAAATTTGCAAAAATCTGGCATAATTTAAAAGTAAATAAATAGAAGCAACACTTAGCAGAAGGTTCCTAACATAAACAAAGCTGTGCACGTTTTGTTTATTTATGGATCCATGCAAAAGTGCCATATTCATTTAAAAATATTCAGCACAAGAGTGATTGATATAAAAATTGAATAGAATTAAGGAACATTCTTTAAACCTAAAAGTTTGATGAAAAGAAGAATGACTATTTTATCGTAATATTATGCTTGGGAAAACATTTTTCTCCTTTACGTATATTCAGATTTTTTTAAGGTTGACTGTAAAAACCTTAGAAAAGTAGCCACCGTTTCTGAAAAATGCATTTGCATTGGGCTGTAGCAAACCCTACCTTTCATATGACTCTTGTATGTTGTTCAAGGTTAAGTGTTGAAATAAAAGTGTGAAATCTCCTATATTAGTCTTTTTTATTCAATGAATTTTAACCGTACTCCTAAAAGACAAAGCAGTTTAAAATTCCTATTTTTCTGGAACTCACATTCTAGTGGCCTCTCCTTATTAAGCTGATGGCCATTCACTTTTCCTTTCTAGCCTCAATTATTCCCTGTCATATTTTCATTGAATAAACATTTCTTTAACCTCAGATACATGCATAGCACAGTATGAAATACCGGGGGAATAAAAAACTGCCCTGGAGAAGTTAATAGTCTAATAAAGAGTACTCAGGGAAAACACCACACACATACACACACACACAAATTTAATGACAATTATCTCACTTCTTTTTTAAGAAGAATTTAAATGAATAGGTACAGTGTAACACAAAAACAGACTATGAAAATATCTATATTGGAAGTATGTTAAACAAAGTGTCCCATTGGCTAAGCTGGTAAAGAATCCGCCTGCTAATGCAGGGGACACAGGAGATGTGGGTTCGATCTCTGGGTCAGGAAGATTCCCTGGAGGAGGGCATGGCAACCCACTCCAGTATTCTTGCCTGAAAAAAATCCCATGGACAGAGGAGCCTGGTGGGCTACAGTCCATAGGGTGGCAGAGAGTCAGACACTCTGAGTTACTAAGCACAAACACACACACAGTGTCAAGACAGCAAACAGGGAAGACTGGGCAATTTGAAGGACTGAGATGCTTCTCAGAAAGACCTCACAAAAGAAGGCTTCTCTGAACTGGACTGACTAACAAATGAAGAAGAGGAGAAAGAATATTGGGAAGCCAACGAACCCAAGTGTATATCAGAGCCTGCAATTGATGTGTTAATAAAGTGGCTCCAGCTAAGGGTTGCCTAAGAAGAAAAAAAGGGATGGACAATGTTCAACCTTATGCTAAGTAAAAGAAGACTGCTCAGTAGTAAAAAGAGGTCATTCAGTGTTTTGAATATGGGATGTTTACTATCAGCTTTTGGGGTTTTGAAGAAGTCCCTCTGATGTGTGTTGGAGAAGATGATTTGGAGGAAGGAGACACATTCTGTCCCTTGAGGGCATTTAAGATTCAGATCCCTGTCACAGAATAAAATAGGAATGAGATCTAGTAGAAAATTTTAGGGATGCCTACAGTCTATTTAAGGGACAGATGAGCTTCAGAAGACAAGGAAGGTGACTCAGAAAGAGATATCAGGAAGGGAGATAGTGACAGGAATTCCCAAAAGGAAGGGTATTCCTAAACTGCTGAGTGGTCCACGGAAATAATGATGCTGAAAGGTCCAGAAAGCCTTGAAAGACGCTGCCAGGGGCAATCCTAGGGTTGTAGTCAGAGCAGTTTTATTTTTACCACTAATTGGTTCAGGAAGAGATGGCAAGCTTCCATTACTATTACTTTTCCGAGTACAACCTCATGATCAATTTCTGCCGATATATGTGCCAAAACTTTGGTTATTTGATTATTTATGGGAAATTATCATTTATTTTATGTGGAGAAAGAGAAACTAGAGGTGCCTGCTACGTATTTGAGTTTACCCCTTTCAGAAGTCAATAAATTAGTAGTAAGGACTTTTGGCCATTAAGACAAAAATCAAAAACTCTGTGGTTACATGGATAAATATACAGTTAGGTCATCTCTCGATGAAGGTCTCCACACCTCCATTAAGATGAAGAGAGGTCTGTAGATTCTAACCTTTGTGTATGTCCATACACTCATCTCCTTATCAGAACTCATTTATATCCATCTATATCTATCTGTAGATATAATTCCACTCTCCCTGCCAACCTGGAGCTTATTCTTTCCTTTGACAGAAAAATTTCTTGAAAGAATGGTGTTTATGCAGGGTCACAATATCCTTTTTATCCACGGAAGTGACTGAAATCCAGCTAGGCTCTTGTCAAGATTTCCAATGACTTGCACCTTGTTAAATCCGAAGTTTTTAGCTTTATTTTTATTTGACCCATCAGCAGCATTTGGCATTTTCTTCACACAGCTTTTAGGAAACCATATTCCTGGTTTACCTCCTGTGTTATTAACCTCTTAACACTGCAGTAATCCAAAGTTTAGACATTTTATCTGTTTATACTCACTCCCGGGCAGTTCTCATCTAATATTATGATATTATTTTTAAAATAAGTTCTTTCTTAAATTGGAGTGAAATTTCTTTACAATGTTGTGTTAGTTTTTGCTGTATGTATTATATAGGCCCCCTCCCTCAAGCACCTCCCTCCCACCAGCCCCCCATACCTCTCCTCTAGGTATCACAGAGCACCTAGCTGAGCTCCCTGTTCTCCGCAAAGGCTTCCCACTAGCTGTCTATATACCTGATAGTATGTATAACCTCATGATTTTAAATTACATCTATATTCTAAAGATCTAAACTGCTACATGTAACAACCTGATAATTGCATTGAAATTACTTTAAATTGAACACCTTTCTTCAGTTCAGTTCAGTTCAGTCGCTCAGTCGTGTCCAGCTCTTTGCGACCCCATGAATCACAGCACACCAGGCCTCCCTGTCCTTCAACTCTGGGAGTTCACTCAGACTCACGTCCATCAAGTTAGTGATGCCATCCAGCCATCTCATCCTCTGTCGTCCCCTTCTCTTCCTACCCTCAATCCCTCCCAGCATCAGAGTCTTTTCCAGTGAGTCAACTCTTCTCATGAGGTGGCCAAAGTACTGGAGTTTCAGCTTTAGCATCATTCCTTCCAAAGAAATCCCAGGGCTGATCTCCTTCAGAATGGACTGGTTGGATCTCCTTGCAGTCCAAGGGACTCTCAAGAGTCTTCTCCAACACCACAGTTCAAAAGAATCAATTCTTTGGTGCTCAGCCTTCTTCACAGTCCAACTCTCACATCCATACATGACCACAGGAAAAATCATAGCCTTGACTAGATGGACCTTTGTTGGCAAAGTAATGTCTCTGTTTTTGAATATGCTATCTAGGTTGGTCATAACTTTTCTTCCAAGAAGTAAGTGTCTTTTAATTTCATGGCTGCAGTTACCATCTGCAGTGATTTTGGAGCCCCCAAAAATAAAGTCTGACACTATTTCCACTGTTTCCCCATCTATTTCCCATGAAGTAATGGGACCGGATGCCATGATCTTCGTTTTCTGAATGTTGAGCTTTAAGTCAACTTTTTCACTCTCCTCTTTCACTTTCATCAAGAGGCTTTTTTGTTCCTCTTCACTGCCATAAGGGTGGTGTCCTCTGCATATCTGAGGTTACTGATATTTCTCCCGGCAATCTTGGTTCCAGCTTGTGCTTCTTCCAGTCCAGTGTTTCTCATGATGTACTCTGCATAGAAGTTAAATAAGCAGGGTGACAATATACAGCCTTGGCTTATTCCTTTTCCTATTTGGAACCAGTCTGTTGTTCCACGCCCAGTTCTAACTGCTGCTTCCTGACCTGCATACAGATTTCTCAAGAGGCAGGTCAGGTGGCCTGGTATTCCCATCTCTCTCAGAATTTTCCACAGTTTATTGTGATCCATACAGTCAAAGGCTTTGGCATAGTCAATAAAGCAGAAATAGATGTTTTTCTAGAACTCTCTTGCTTTTCCCATGAGCCAGTGGATGTTGGCAATTTGATCTCTGGTTCCTCTGCCTTTTCTAAAACCTTTCATAATGCCATCAAAACTGACTTTCAATTAATGGCAACTACTTCACTCTAGTTACTCATATCAGAAATGTTGGTGTCATTCTTGACTCTTCTTTATCTCTCACAATCCACATCTAACCACTAGCAAATCCTATTTGCCCCATTATCAAAATACACCAAGAATCAGATCTTAGCACCTTAACTACCAACACTCTGGTTCATACCATCAGCATGTCTCACCTAGAGGCCCTCATAACTGCCCTTTTCCTTGCCTCCTCTCTTGCAGTCTACTATCAATTTATAATTCATCCCCTGTGGCCAGCAGAGAGTGACAGCTGATGACTCAGTATTATATATTCATTAAAAAGGAGCAGAGCTTTTTTTAATGGCTGGGTTGGGGGGCTTCCCAGGTGGCACTGCAGTTCAGTTGCTGAGTCGTGTCCAGCCCTTTGAGACTCTATGGACTGCAGCATGCCAGGCCTCTCTGTCCATCACCAACTCCCGGAGTCTACCCAAACTCAAGTCCACCGAGTTGGTGATGCCTTCCCAGGTGGCACTATTGGTAAAGAATCCACTTGCCAATGCAGCAGATGTAAGAGATACAGGTTTGATCCCTGGGTCAGGTAGATCCCCTGGAGGAGGACTTGGAAACCCACTCCAGTATTCTTGCTTAGAGAATTCCATGAATGGAGGAGCCCAGTGGGCTACAGTGTGCAGAGTCACAAAGAGGTGGACATGACCGAGCACCTGAACACACAGAGCTCTTCAGAAAGCATAATACTCTACTCTAGGAGGTCTGCTATGGCAAAATCAGGTCTCCGGTTGGGAAGGAGTAGAACTCTGAAAACTGGGATGTGATGTCTGGGCTGCAGAACTTCCACACATTAAATCTCCAGATACTCCTGAACCCTCTGAGACCATCAGAGTAAGACACTTCTTTTAATGAATAGGCTAGATTACCTTTGCGTGTGGTGTCTTTTCTGCAAGACAATGCGCTCTTCTCAAGATATGTCTCCGTTTCTCTCCCTCTCTCCTGGTCTAAGCCAACAACTGTGGTCACATCACCAACTCACTCATCTGGGGAAGTGCTGAATATTCTGAAGTATCAGTGGGACTGCAAGCTGAAGGAAGAGCTAGCCAGTTTGTCCTGGCTGGATTCAGGAGAGTGTACATGGGATTGCATTCCAAGGATGTCAGTAATGAGAGGTTTTTGATGTGAGAGCACTTTCTTAGGTTACAGCACTTAAAACCCATGCAAAACTCTGGGAGGAGGGTGGTTCCCTGAAGCGTAGAGAAAGCGGTGGACTATACTGTGTGAGGCAGAAGTGCTAGAACTGCTGTAGCTTAGAGCTGCAGAGGGATCAAAGAGCTCACAGAGATAGGCATGTCTGAGTGGACACACCGAGCAGGTCAGAAAACCTATCAGACTACTACGTTCCAAGAGAGAAAATTCCACTTACCAAAGGAATAAGGAATATGTTGGTGAGAGGAGTATAAGCATTACTAAGATGCTCTCTAGAGGGTAGGGATAACACTAGGAGATAACTGTTAAAAGCTGGGCTCACTGACAGCAACGGGATTCCTAGGATCTCTCATTAACAGAGGCAAGGTGGCAGTGTGCCCATTAGGGCAATTACTATAATGAACATTAACATGGGAGTGGGGGCCAGAAGAGGACCTGCAGAGAGCCAGAGAGATGGTTCTATGTGGGCAGCCACAAAGGTTGTGCTCAAGCTACACAATAAAAATAAAGGATGGATGATCAGAAGCCTGTAGGCAGTTAATCTAATAAAAAAAGTTTCCATCTTTTTCTTACCTAGACCTGACTCAGTTTTCAGACCTGGAATTTTTTTTATTTTTAGTTTAATTTTTGCTTTTTATTGCAGTATAATTGTTTTACATTGTTGTGTTAGTCTCTGCTGTACAATGAAGTGAAGCAGCTATATGTGTACATATATCCCTCCCTTTTGGATCTCCCTCCTTCCCCCTGCCCCTCAATTCTACTCATG
>SJYC01068447.1:0-17135 GCA_006408675.1 Madoqua kirkii | reverse complement strand
CATTAAAAAGGAGCAGAGCTTTTTTTAATGGCTGGGTTGGGGGGCTTCCCAGGTGGCACTGCAGTTCAGTTGCTGAGTCGTGTCCAGCCCTTTGAGACTCTATGGACTGCAGCATGCCAGGCCTCTCTGTCCATCACCAACTCCCGGAGTCTACCCAAACTCAAGTCCACCGAGTTGGTGATGCCTTCCCAGGTGGCACTATTGGTAAAGAATCCACTTGCCAATGCAGCAGATGTAAGAGATACAGGTTTGATCCCTGGGTCAGGTAGATCCCCTGGAGGAGGACTTGGAAACCCACTCCAGTATTCTTGCTTAGAGAATTCCATGAATGGAGGAGCCCAGTGGGCTACAGTGTGCAGAGTCACAAAGAGGTGGACATGACCGAGCACCTGAACACACAGAGCTCTTCAGAAAGCATAATACTCTACTCTAGGAGGTCTGCTATGGCAAAATCAGGTCTCCGGTTGGGAAGGAGTAGAACTCTGAAAACTGGGATGTGATGTCTGGGCTGCAGAACTTCCACACATTAAATCTCCAGATACTCCTGAACCCTCTGAGACCATCAGAGTAAGACACTTCTTGTTAATGAATAGGCTAGATTACCTTTGCGTGTGGTGTCTTTTCTGCAAGACAATGCGCTCTTCTCAAGATATGTCTCCGTTTCTCTCCCTCTCTCCTGGTCTAAGCCAACAACTGTGGTCACATCACCAACTCACTCATCTGGGGAAGTGCTGAATATTCTGAAGTATCAGTGGGAGTGCAAGCTGAAGGAAGAGCTAGCCAGTTTGTCCTGGCTGGATTCAGGAGAGTGTACATGGGATTGCATTCCAAGGATGTCAGTAATGAGAGGTTTTTGATGTGAGAGCACTTTCTTAGGTTACAGCACTTAAAACCCATGCAAAACTCTGGGAGGAGGGTGGTTCCCTGAAGCGTAGAGAAAGCGGTGGACTATACTGTGTGAGGCAGAAGTGCTAGAACTGCTGTAGCTTAGAGCTGCAGAGGGATCAAAGAGCTCACAGAGATAGGCATGTCTGAGTGGACACACCGAGCAGGTCAGAAAACCTATCAGACTACTACGTTCCAAGAGAGAAAATTCCACTTACCAAAGGAATAAGGAATATGTTGGTGAGAGGAGTATAAGCATTACTGAGATGCTCTCTAGAGGGTAGGGATAACACTAGGAGATAACTGTTAAAAGCTGGGCTCACTGACAGCAACGGGATTCCTAGGATCTCTCATTAACAGAGGCAAGGTGGCAGTGTGCCCATTAGGGCAATTACTATAATGAACATTAACATGGGAGTGGGGGCCAGAAGAGGACCTGCAGAGAGCCAGAGAGATGGTTCTATGTGGGCAGCCACAAAGGTTGTGCTCAAGCTACACAATAAAAATAAAGGATGGATGATCAGAAGCCTGTAGGCAGTTAATCTAATAAAAAAAGTTTCCATCTTTTTCTTACCTAGACCTGACTCAGTTTTCAGACCTGGAATTTTTTTTATTTTTAGTTTAATTTTTGCTTTTTATTGCAGTATAATTGTTTTACATTGTTGTGTTAGTCTCTGCTGTACAATGAAGTGAAGCAGCTATATGTGTACATATATCCCTTCCCTTTTGGATCTCCCTCCTTCCCCCTGCCCCTCAATTCTACTCATGTAGGTCATCAGAAAGCACTGAGCTGAGTTCACGTGTGCTTTATAGCAGCTTACCCACTAGCTAGCTATTTTGGCAACCCACTCCAGTGTTCTTGCCTGGAGAATCCCAGGGACAGTGGGGCCTGGTGGGCTGCCGTCTATGGGGTCGCACAGAGTTGGACACAACTGACGTGACTTAGCAGCAGCAGCAGCACTGTATACATGTTAATCCCAATTTCCCCATTCATCCCACCCTCCTCTTCCCCTCCATGTCCACATGTTCTTTCTCTATGTCTACATCTCTATTCCTGTCCTAAAAATAAGTTCATCTGTACCATTTTTCCTGGCTGTTCCTGGTGGCTTAGATGGTAAAGAATCTGCCTGCAATGCAAGAGACCTGGGTTCGTCAGGAAGATCCCCTGGAGAAGGGCATGGCAACCCACTCCAGTATCCTTTCCTGGAGAATCTCCGTGGACAGAGCATCCTGGTGGGCTACAGTCCATGGGGTTGCAAAGAGTCGAACACAACTGAATGACTAAGCACAGTACCATCTTTCAAGATTCCACATGGTGGTGGTGATTTAGTCACTAACTTGTGTCCAGTTCTTGAGACTCCATGGGCTGTAGCCCACCAGGCTTCTCTGTCCATGGGATTTCCCAGGCAAGAATGCTGGAATGGGTTGTCATTTCCTTCTCCAGGGGATCTTCCTGACCCAGGGATTGAACCTGTGTCCCTGGATTGCAGGGAGATTCTTTACTGACTGAGCCACCAGGGAAGCCCAAGATTCCGTGAAGTGAAAGTGAAGTCGCTCAGACATGTCCCACTCTTTGCGACCCCATGGACTGTAGCCTACCAGGCTCCTCTGTCCATGGGATTTTCCAAGCAAGAGTACTAGAGGGGATTGCCATTTCCTTCTCCAGGGGATCTTCCCGACCCAGGGATCCAACCCAGGTCTCCTGCATTGTAGACAGACGCTTTACCGTCTGGCCACCAGGGAAGTCTATATGCATTAATATAGACCTAGAAAATTTTAATTGAAGGAAAGACATGTACTGGAGAAGGAAGAAACTGTTGACACCATGGAAGGGTAACCAGTCCCCATATAGTAATGATTATCCTAGTACCTTCCAAATGGACCTTGACATTTTCTTGAGTAACTTTACACTGGAGTGAGGAAGAAAGTCCAAACCTTTCAAGATCTCTTGACACAGGGTCCAAGTTGATGTAGCTACCTGGAGGCCCACAGCATCATTAAGGCCCTTCAGTTCAGGGCAGGAGTAGGGGACTTAATCAATGGAGACAAGCCCCAGGCATGACTCACACAGAGTCCACTAGCACTAGTGGGTTTTCATACTCGCTTGGCCTCTGAATGCACAGTTGAAATGGACTTACATAGCGTTTGAAAATACCTCGTACTGGCTGTTTGACTTTTAGGTCAAGAACATTCAAAGTGGGCAATGCAAAGGTAGAGTCTCTGAATCATACCCTTCAGATGTATCTGGATATATTCTATTAAAACCAGGGGAAAATAAGCAAATACTATTGCCTTTATTAAAGATATAACAGATTCAGGATTAGTAATCCATCTCATAGTTCCATTTAATTCACGAGCTGGGTCCCTACAAAACCCAGATGGATCCTGGTTTGCAGTGGGCCACTTATTGAAAACTCAGCCGTGAAATACCAAGTGCATCTGCTTTGCTAGATGTAGTATATTTACCAGAACTGGTTCACATTGCCTCAGGTACATGATATAGAGTAAGTAGTCTGGCCAGAGAGCTTTTATTTCCACCTCCTCAGAAAAGGGAGCAGGAAACCATTTGTATTCACTTCCAATGGGCAACAGGATAGTTTCACAGTCTTGATTCAGCGCTGTGATAACCCTCCTTTCCTGAATCAAGATAGAGTCTGAAGGGACCTCAGCCATAGCTTCTACGAGTCTAGTGGATTGCTGCCAGATGGGGAACACTTCCAGCAGGAGTCCCAGTAGGCGAGCCTTCATCATGAAATTCTGTCTGCCAATAGGTCACTTCAGGTTACTTGTGTCTATTTCCTTCCCCCCATCTTAGCTGTTCTTCCCAAGAGCATTCTACAAAACATTCCTGAATGCAAATTTCAGTCTGACAGTCTGTTTCCCTGTGAACTGGCCTTCAACAACTGTAAAGCTATCATAGAATTTTACTCATTTTTTGTTCTTATTGTTTTTTTTTTCTTTTTTTCCTATAGAGTGTGAAATCCACCTGAGCAGGAATTTTTGTTTGCATTCTTTTCAGGTATAATCCAATATCCTAGAACAGACTGTGGTTTATTGAAAGGCCCCAAGAAATATTTGAATAAATGCAAGCTATATACAAAGATTTAATTTATTAACTTTAACTTTTGGAAGTTATGACTGGTTTTATAATTGTGATGTGTCAAAAATCATCTTGCTTTAGAACATCTTTCTACATGACCTGAAAGTCTCAAACTCTATTTAAGATCTTATTTTAAGGATATCTAGTAATGACATAATTTGCTATCAATTTTTAATAGCATCATAATTTATCAAATTTTCTAAATAATTTTACTCAAATAGTATAGAGATGCACAATGGACAGGTAATTGACAACATTATCAAATGGCCATTCTTTAATATTTCTTTCTCAGCACTATATAGATATATTTTTAATTTTACCTAAATAAGATTTACCTTTTTGTTATTAATATTTTTACCTTTTGTTTTGATTCCTTACACTACCCTCGGCCCAATTACTTTCCCCATCACCAAGGTTTACGTTTCCCCCATGCTTATATAATCATTTGCAAATACATTTGCCCCTTTGGAGTCTGGGCATAATTTGCTTCGGGTGTTGTGCTGGGCAGAGGCAGCACCCAGATCCCTGCTCAAGGAAGCCCTAGAAGCGGGGGTGCTGTCAGCAGCCATCAGCTCTCCTGTCTTCTGGGATTGCCTTAGCTTCAGAGAACACCTCACCCAGGACCACACTGTTTCCCGAGCAGCCCACATCAAGTAAGTGCCTGATCCGGGTCACGGTACGACTTCCTGGCCATTTTGTCCCGGGCCAGGGACATTATTCTAATGGCCCACTTTATCCCTAGATGACCTCCCTGGGTCAGCCAAGATTCTCATCAGGCCCATTTCACAGCTGATTTTCACCCTCTGCCCAGTCTTGCTTTTTTCCATGCCGATGAGTGTTGATTCTAGAACACTCCCTAATAAATATCCTAGAGTCATTAACTCCATCTCAGTTTCAGCTTCCTGGAGACTCCAACCTGAGTCATGGATCACATTATGTATTCTCTGTGTCTTGCTTTTCTCCCTCACTATAATCATGGACTCTGTCCCAGACAATTGACATAGATCTAATGCTTTCTTTTGAATGACTATGTAATTTTCCAGGGTTTTCATGTATCACAATTTGTTCAACTTTCCATAAAAGGGAACATATAGTTTCTGAAGTTTATTTTTAACCACATGATAAGTTCTGAAATAAATGCCTTTGTCACAAACCAATTTAAACTCAAAATTATGTGATTACTTGCAAAGTTCCTATTGCTTTCTTTCACTAATCAGCTCTCCTTTATTTGTTTAATGAAGTCCACAGTAGTACACTTCTGGCTTTATCTATTTTCTCAGAGCCCAATATTATCAATAATTTAAAGAATTTATGGCTGATAGCTATGGAATCAAAGTTCCCATAATTTCTTAGTCATTCTTTTTTGAACTTGGAAAAATGTCTGAAAATAGTACTATCAATATTCTTCTTTGGCTGAGATAAATCACTTCCCCAAAAGTAACAATACTGCCTTTATTCTTATAGTAATCTAATCTCATGCACTGAAAATAGTATCAAAATCTATAAATTTTGAAATTACAGACTAGGTTGAAATCCTGGCTGTACAAAATATTGCATGTCCAAATATCCAAGTAACTCAAACTCTCTCCAGTCCAGTTTCCTCATTTGTAAAATGTGCTCACCTTACTGAACTTTAGTGATCTGTATCTTTACAGAACTGAAGATTCTATAGGTTCATTGTCTGACAAAGTGCTTGACACAGAGAAGATGGTCTATAAGTCATTATACTTGTTTTCTTCATATTCTTGGATTTCCATGCAGGTATGTGTGTGTGAAATGCTATACTCATATTTTTTCTTAAAGTTATTTATTCTGAAAGAAGTACACCTTTATTCTGTTTAATGAAACTAAAGAATTCTATTTCATATGGACTTTGTGATATCTAATTAGATGCATTTACATTTTTCTAATGGGCAGAGGAGCCTGGTGGTCTCCAGTCAATGGGATAGCTCGGTCAGACATGACTGAGCGACTAACACACACACACATACATTTTTCTAAAATTTCAGGTTCCCTGTCTGTCTCAAGTAATGAGTGTTGTTTGTTGCCCATATGCAAAAGCAGAAGTGGATAGAACAAGTCTATGGACTTGATAAACTGAGTCAAGACAGTTTCAAAACAGAAATAAAAACAAAATCCACTGCTGGTTGAAGAAGTCAGGTCAGACCTGAACTCGAGCTGTTGCAGGAGCCTCAGCATGGAATCAGTCCACGTAGTTTCCCCTCTGTTCCCTGCATCAGTGCCGGCTTCCTTAGCTGGGGTGTCTGTGAGCCTCCCTCAGTCCTGTACAGAGAACAGGATACTTCTTTCCAACCCAGATGACCCTGATTTACTTTGCAGGTAATGTGCAGCTCTGCTATGTAGTGCAGATAGTTCAAATCCACCTCCCCTTCCACTGGGCTGCATATTCTCTATTTAGCAACATTTTATTCTTGATTTTTATTTCCTCTGGTTTTTACTTTCTCCATGGATTATTTCTTCCACCCTACCTAGCAACACTACTAATCCAGGTACACAGAAACATCACTCAGGACCTTTCTTCTCTTCCTCAGGTGAAAGGTGACTCACCTCAACCTGTCTCTTACCTGTTGGAGACTAGGTATTTAAACCATGAGTTGCAAAGCAGTTGAGAGAGTGGAGGAAGCAGAGAATCGCCAAGAGAAAACACAAGAGAGGCACAAAGGATTCTGTTTTAGCAATGTCTCTCTAAATCTCTACCCAAAGTTTGTGGCAGCAGAAAGAGAATCCTAGATGGGAATCCACAGTGAGCAAACAACAAAAGCCCACTTGGATAAGTGCTTTGTGAAGCATTATGGACCAAAAACTGCCCCACACTTCAGGAAGGATAGAAAATGTAACATTTTAGGAAAATTTAGAAAATTGTATTAAATGTATCAATAACATCTATATGAAATCTTTTATTTCGTGGTTTGCAGCCCAGGGTGTCACCTGTTGCTCTTTGAAACGTCTGCAAAGGTGTGTGAGCTAAGGGGGGTGGGCATTTCAGATCATCAGAGTGAGTGAGGGGCATAACTTGCGTATTGTTGGCAGTGACCAAGGATGTAACTATCCTGAGTGTATTCCTGAAAATCCAGTCCAGTAAAGAATCTGTTTACATGCAATGTTATCAACACCCCGACTGAGAAATATAATATAGATGCAGACATTCTGCCAAGCTAATTATAGCCTCACTGCTCTACATGTTACCTGGTTGGACTTAATCTGTGACACAGCAGTGATTCCTTCACCCGTAACCTCTGACTCTGGCTACATAAGTACATTCTGAAGTGTTTAAGCTGTTGTATTCAGTATCAGAAATGGAAAGCCACAATACTCCCTTGCTATGGAAAATCAGAAAAACAAAAACAAAAACAAAAAAACCCCCAAAACCTAGCTGATACGGACTTGCTCCCTTCTAAGATATATTTCTCATCAGCCAAGGACTCTTGTTTCTTAGAAAATATACACAACCAAGAAAAACAAGCTGCTCAGACTCAGAGCACAAAGCTCACCTGGGCCACAGGCCTACACACGCATGCAAGCATACAGATACCTGCACACAGCTCATTATGCAAATTGGCAAAGACTAAGACAGGCTATGTTTACTAAAAGACGAATTCTCTGAGGAGAGTTTTAATAAAAAGATATAATCCACAGGGATGATACTGAGTGCTCTCAAGCTGCAGATACCGATGCCTGCTGGTGGTGGTGGTTTAGTCGCTTAGTCGTGTCCAGCTCTTTGGACCCCATGGACTGTAGCCTACCAGACTCCTCTGTCTATGGGATTTTTTTTCAGGCAAGAATACTAGAGTGGGTGCCATTTCCTCCTACAGGGGATTTTCCTGACCCAGGGGATTTTTCAGTCTTTGGTGTCGTGCATTGCAGGCAGATTCTTCTACAACTGAGCCACTAGGATGGCCAATACTGATGGCTAAGAGATGTATAATCATGATCACAATGTAAATTGCGGGACTAGTGAAAATTTCCTAACCCTCTAAGAACTTCTGCCAGCTGAAAATATTTTTGTCTTTGTAAAAGTATTACTGTGCTCTTGTTAGTAGGGTGGTGGTTTAGACATTCACATCATCATGGGAAAAAGTTATACCTGTCTGGATTAATAGCTGCAACATAATTTTAGCATTGGGTGGATTTGTGGAAAATAGCATTTAGAATGATTCCTTCCTCTTTTCAATGTCCAAATTTGAATACAAAATTTTTCTTTACAACATCTGATTCAGCCATTCTTTTAAAGATCTTAATGCAAAGTGACTACTTATTAGAAATTTTACTTAATATCTGAATAAATTTTATCTAGGAAAGATATTGAGGGGAATTTCTTATTTTGAAATCAATACAGATAAAGGTACCTCTATGTTCCTAGGTAGGACCGTGTTCCAACATCTCTGTGATAGTGTTAAAATTCTCAAAAATTATTTTCCTTTTTGCTCCCTCTTTGCACTAGCAACTGAAGTAAAATACTTCTATATAGGAAAGATTCCCTCCAAAAGCAGAAACAGCATAGAATTTCATTAATACAGCCAAAAATATTAAATCCTGTTACAGTAGATAACTATATTGTTATGCTTTAAACTTTTAATAGTACTTGAAACCCATCCCATGTTCAAACAAAAGCCCAGTATCTTAGGTCCATTTTGAAATTCAACTTTTAAAAAAGCCATGAGACACTTGTAGAGACACAGGTGTCATAAACAAGAATCGCAGTTTGGCAGCACCGGAAAAAAAAAAGACCCAACAAGCCTACTCCTCTAGATTATCCAGAGGTAATCATCTCATCATCTCAAAGTCATGTGACACATAGGTGAAGTTTGAGGGTCCCTGCTTTGGAATGTTAGAAATGATCAAACGAGATGGAATTGGAACAATCAGTTAATATCATAAGCTGACCAGGAGTCAAGCAGAATTGCTCTCTGCCCTAGGCTGTACCACTTGCTGAGTCAGTGTTCTAACCTTTCTAGAAGGCATCTTTCCGAATGAAATTCATTATGTGAAAATGATGACATCTATAAAGTTTCAATAGAAGCATGGACACTAAAACCAAGGATAAGACTGAAAGATTTCACCAGTCAAATAAAACATTCTCTATGACATAAAAATAAAATATTCTCTGTGCCCCAAATTATAAACAAAATATTTATAAGGTGATCTCCTGAATGGAAAAATACTTATTAAAAACATGCCAAAGCATCATACCCTGGCATATGAAAGACACAAATTCAAAAAGAAATTAAGACTCATTTTTAAGACTAAGAAATTCACACAAAAATATGAGTGACAAAAGTCAAAATTTGTATAGCTAGTAAACTTATGAATCAAAGTGCTGGACTGCCTGAAGGACCAACCATTTTCCTTTTCTCATACTCCACTTCCCCATGCTTTAAGATTTTTATTTTATAATTCAGTTTTTTCTCACTCTTCTTTCTGCACCCAGTCCACTTCTCAAGAAGCTGTATATCATTCTCCATTGAGGAAATAAAAGTAGTATGGCAAAAACTCCAGTACCACAGCATTAAATCTGTCAGTCTATCTGCACTTATTCCTATGTTCCCTATCTTTCCATCACAAGGGTTGAATTGCAGCTAGTATCTCTGTCGGCTATCGTTACAAAGACACTACATAACAAGTCACTTGAATTCAGCAGCTTAAAATATTCCTGTATCATCTCATTCACAAAACTGCGGATTGGTTGGAGCTGCTCTGTTTCACTCGGCAGAACTAAGGGACTGCCCAGCTGGTTCTCTTCCACCAGAGTGATTCTTGGCTTCAGGCTGAAGGGGCACCAATTTCTCAGTGCCAGTTCTTTTCATGACAGAGTCCTCCAGAGGGGAGGATAGGAACACATGACACTTCCTTTTTTAATCTATGCTATTGAAGTATAGTTGATTTATACTGTTGCATTAGTTTCTAATGATAGCAAAGTGATTCAGATATATATATATATATCTTTTTTTCATAATTTTTCCATTATGGCTATTACAGTGTATTGAATATAGCTTCCCATGCTGTACAGTAAGCCCTTGTTTATACCTTCTGTATGTAACAGTTTGCATCTGCGAATCTCAAACTCTCAATTCATCCCTCCCCATTGGCAACCACATGTCTGTTCTCTGTCTGTGAATCTGTTTCTGTTTCACAGATAAGTTCATTTGTGTCTTATTTTATATTCAGCATTGAAGTAATATCATATGGCATTTGTCTTTCTCTTTCTGACTTACTTTGCTTTGTGTGATAATCTCTAGATCCATCCATGTTGCTGCTAATGGCATTACTTCACTCTTGTTAACAGCTGAGTAATATTCCATCGTATATGTGTGCCACAGCTTCCATTCATCTGTCTATGGACATTTAGGTTGTTTCCATGTCTTGACTATTGCAAATAGTGCTTCTATGGACATAGGGGTGCATGTATCTTTTCAGATTACAGTGTTGTCTGGGTAGATGCCCAGGAGTGGGAGTGCAGGATCATATGGTAGCTCTGTGAGGTGCTATGCTTAGTCACTCAGTCATGTCTGACTTTTTAGGACCCCAGGGACTGGGGCCCACCAGGCTCCTCTGTCGATGGGGATTCTCCAGGCAAGAATACTGTGGGTTTCCATGCCTTCCTCATGTGGTAGCTCTAATTTTAGTTTTTTTTTTTTAAGGAATCTTCATATTGTTTTCCATAGCAGCTGTATCAACTTATATTCCCACCAACAGTGTAGGATGGTTCCCTTTTCTTCACCACCCCCAGTATTTATTGTTTGTGGGCTTTTTAATGATGGGCATGGCATTTCTTATGACTAAGTTTGGAACTGACATAGTGTCACCTTGCCTGTACTACATTGACCAAACCAAGTCATATGGCCAAATCTTATATCAATCTGTTGGGGAAAGAATCCTGTCTCTGTAGGAAGGAATGTAAAGTCACATGGGTGTGAATACAGCAAGGGGCCAAGAACTGAGGAGAGAATGCTTTCTACCAAAATTAGACAGCTGGTAAAGGAGTGAACAAGAAAGATATGACTTGGCTCTTATCAAACTTAGTCCAGTGAGGAGATGGAAGTTTTAAGTAGAGAGATATGGTTGACAGATACATTTTGGACTCGAGAATCGTAGGTACATAGTGGATGCCTATTGTTATTTTTGAAGATTAGAGAATCAGAATGAAGGAAGAGAAGATTCAAGGACAGAATCACATATTTGAGAGATAGCAAAGAATTAAAATCTCTTGAAAGAGATGGGAAAGGAAGGTCCAGAGAGATCAAAATAAAGCCATGAAAGTGAAAAACATAATCAAAATCAAGAAGGAAGTTACTTTCCAAAAGGCTAGTAATATAGCAAAATCATGCCAAGAGTTCCAGAAGACTGGGGACTGACAAGTGTTCATTTGATGTGACCTTTAGAATTGGTTGGTGACTTTGATGGTGATAAGGTCAGGGGAGTGATAGGGCTAGGTTCTAGACTGAAGTGGGTTGAGGAAGTAGAAGCAGTGAATATGATCTACAAGGTCTATAAACTTAGTTAAGAGGGGAATGAAAATGACAAGAAAACTGAAGAGGCTCGATTGACGAGATCAAAAGAAGAAAGACCAGAAGGTGAAATAGAAGACAAGACCCTCTAAGAACAAGCCATCACTTTCTTCTCAGTTCTCATCTGTTTTTTCTCCTTTTCATGCTTCTTGCCACTTAGAGTTCCTCAGATAGGCCACACTGTTCTCCATGGATAGGCACAGAACAGCACAGAGCTACCATATGATCCTGCACTCCCACTCCTGGGCATCTGCTGCTAAGTCGCTTCAGTCGTGTCCGACTCTGTGCAACCCCATAGACGGCAGCCCACCAGGCTCTGCTGTCCCTGGGACTCTTCAGGCAAGAACACTGGAGTGGGTTGCCATTTCCTTCTCCAATGCATGAAGGTGAAAAGTGAAAGTGAAGTCAGTCATGTCCAACTCTTAGCAACCCCATGGACTGCAGCCTACCAGGCTCCTCCATCCATGGGATTTTCCAGGCAAGAGTACTGGAGTGGGGTGTCATTGCCTTCTTTGCTCCTGAGCATCTACCCAGGCAAAACTATAATCTGAAAAGACACATGCACCCCTATGTTCAGGAAGCACTCTTTGTAATAGTCAAGACATGGAAATAACCTAAATGTCCAGCAACAGATAAATGGAAGCTGTGGTACACATGTACAATGGAATATTACTCAGCTATTAAAAGGAGTGAAGTACAGCAGGACAGTACTTTTTCCTGCTTGAAATGGCTTTTCAAAGTAAGGGATTCTCTTGTATTCCTGAGTGTCTTTACAGGGACAAGAAATAACACTTATGGATACATACTTTGCACTAGGCATTGTGTTTAAGGCATTAAATCAATTGCCTTAATAAATTGTCACAGAAGCTCTAACACAGATACTGTTGTTGTTAAGTCACTCAGTCATTTCCAACTCTTTGCGACCCCAGGGACTGCAGCACGCTTCCCTGCCCTTCACTATCCTCCAGAACTTGCTCAAACTCATGTCCATTGAGTCAGTGGTTCCACACAACCATCTCGTCCGCTGTTGTCCCCCTTTCCTCCTGCCTTCTATCATCAGGGTCTTTTCCAATGAGTCATAATAATAATAATAATACAGGCATAATTATTCCCAGTTCACAGGTGAAAAACTGGATTTAGAAAGGTACAGTGACCTGTCCAAATGTGCACCTTGTACATAATAGATTCAAAAACTGAATTTATGACTGACTCAAAGCCTGTGTTCTAGTTTCAGCTTACTTTAGCACCTACTTTTTGGTAAATTGTCCCTTATTCCAAGGGTGTGATCCCTCCTATGAAGATGATAAAGGAGGTTTTGCATCATAACAGAGTAGTGTTGTTCTCATCCACCTTTGCAATATGGATATATCTTGCATATGTTAACTCTAGCACTTATTACAACATACTGTAATATTAAACAATATAAAGAGCACTCTCACAGGCAATAAGGAGCCATACAAGTATTTGAGTGTTTAAGTAGGGAATGACATATCACTTAGATAGTTGAGAGAGAAAACACTTATGCTAATAGGGAAGGTGAATTGGAAAGTTAGACTGGAACAGAGGGATAAACTAACTAATAGTTTCTAAATCTAAGTGAGAGAAATTAAGGTCAAACTAAAGTTATCATAGAGAGGCTAGAAATGAGAGGAAAGAGTTGAGGAGGGTTTAAGAAGAATCCACACTACTATGTATTAAATACATAAATAAAATAAAGACCCACTATATACTCAGCATTCTATGATAGCCTATAAGGGAAAGAATATGAAAAAGAATATATATGTATATATACATATATGTATATATACTATACTAGTGACTATACTTCAATAAAAATAAATAAATGAAGATAATTTTAAAATAATAATACATTTTTAAAAGGAGAGCCACTAGGACTTAGCCAGTTGGATGGAGAGAGATTGATGACACAGTTTTCTAGCTGAATGAACTGAATGGACTGATGTATCTCAATGATAGTGGAATAGGCAAGAGCACAGATTTAAGCAGGAAGTATGGAGCCAACTATGAAATACGTGAGACCCACAACAAAGGGAATGAGATCACACCAAAGAGATCCCAAATCAGCATGCTTACAACTGAGTATGAGAAATTCTATACCCAGTACTCATTTGATCTATAGGAAGTTTGAGTTTTCAATCATTATCTGTGGATTTTGACTCAGAATAAGCTGGCAACCAAACAAATTTTTGTACAGGACTTCTCAACAAAACATCTTTCTGAAGCTTTCTGAGGACATGGTAAAAATATATTTTTCAAAAATATTTCATTTTGCTCTTCCTGCAGATAGCCTAAGGTGATCTCTTAGGCTATGCACTTGACCTAGAAAGTTCCACAAAATAATGCAAATCAAGAGTTTTAAATCTCTATGACCACCTTAAGAACACCTGTGAACTCAGGCCACTAAGGCTATACATATCCGAAAAGCCACAAAGTATCGGAAAGATGTCACTTTATAGAAAGAAGTTCTTGCCATTCCATTGCTACAGTGGTGGAACTGGTGTGTTTGCCTAGAAAAAACAGTGGATCTGAGCAGATGGTCAGCGTTGCAGAAACAGTGCTGACTTTTTGCTGCACTTGCTTAAAAATGTGGAATAACACTGAACTTAATGTACATTTTCTAATCATTATGCTCGTCCAGGTGAACAAAGCCCCTTAGGGTGTGCTGTTTATTCACAGAGCTCACGGTTGGATCAACTCATACAGGAACTTACCCTGCCACAGGGAGATGATCTTACTGTAGAAGAACCTATTGTTCTTAAATCACAAACTGAGTTTGCACAGAAGAAGATATCCCTGAAGAAATAAAAGAAGCAAAATTATATTTCCTGGGAATAAATTCAGCATAAAACAAATGCAAGTTGAAGTTTAAAAAATTAGTTTAGTTGGAAGCTTTTAAATTGTTATTTTTAGTTCTGTGTTATTGAAATGTAATATCTTTAATACCTATCAGCATCACTTCTACCCAATTGTTTTGTAGTTTTTTGGTAATGGTGTAATAATCTGGCTATTGCTTTCTGGATTTCTTTAGTGTCTGAAAAATAGGAGATCCCTGTAAGATTGCCAGTGAACCTCAGGGAGCATTAAATAACTCTGGCTGATATCAAGTCAGCATTTTGAGCAGTGGAATGATGTCATATCCCACACTGTCATGTTTATCATATTTCCCCTACTAGTGCTGACATTGTTTGCAACTTTGAAGTCCTGTGGTGGTATGTTGGAGTTCAAAAAAAAAAAAGACAAGGTGATATGAATGATTTTGCAATCTACTTCTATATTTTTGGCCAGATACTATCATAAGACAAAACACTGAAGCATCTTCTCTATTAAAGATCCTATTAGAATATTCTTCCTCCTATGTATTAGTAAAATCCCATGCTTCTTCGGTGAAATGGTTAAGGTGTATTGAGGAGATGCATAAAAAGTTAAATTATCTCTGCCAAAGTTTCAGCAATGGGAGTCTGGTCATTAGTGCTCTCTAGTGGAGCAGGGATTTTGTGCTTCCATCTTCAGATATCTCTCAGAAAGCTGTGTTTTCCAGCAAATCTTTTCTATTGCTCAGCATGGCCTGATGCTTACCAGCTTTATAGGATGTATGAGATACTGAATGTAGGGTCATAAGGTGTTAGCAGTGAGTTTTTAATCATTCTGGACTTGGTGTGGAGTTTGATTATTTTATCTAACCTGGTTTGGAAGTGGTTTTTTATTCTGCTACTTTGATGAGTGCTACACATCCAAGGACATTCATCTTTCATGCTCTAGGAAACACTGAAACAATATAACTTTAGCATCAGATCTTACTGTTTTAGCGTCCTTGGTACTTTCCTTTTATAATTCTTAAATTAGAGGTATTCCATATTTATTAAATTTATCATTCTAAATTTATTAAATTATAGACATTTATTACTCCAGCTTCCCAGGTGACTCAGTAGGTAAGGAATCTGCCTGCAATGCAAGAGATGTGGATTTGATCCCCAGGTCAGGAAGATCTCCTGGAGAAGGGATTGGCAACACTTACCAGTATTCTTGCCTCAGGAATTCCATGGACTGAGGAGCATGGTGGGCTACAGTCCACAGGGTTGCAGAGTCAGACACTACTAAGCGACTAACACACACACACACACACACACACACTTAAATTATAAATAAGCAAAACTTATAGACAAGGAAGAATAATTTCTGAGTGCAAATCAATAACATTACTTTGCCAACATTATGTTTCTTAGATTAATCAGAGCCTGAATGGAGGGGGAAAAAATAAAAATCCTTTCTGGCAAAATTTATCTGGAAGAATCCCTTTGGTATTAACTTGACCAAAGTGCTCAGAGTTTTCCAAATTGACTCCAATTGGAATACACATTGGTGAAAGCTCAATAAATAAATGGTATGAAAATAAATATATAAAGTTGCATTTTAAAATGCAAAAACATTTTTGTGTGGAAGAATCCTAGTAGAACAAGCATATTTTGGAAAATTTTGGTCATTTACACATTATAAAGACAATTGGTGAATTTTTATTTATTGAACAAATTATGATGCCTAAGTTTTCAACCCAGTATGGTAGACAATAGTGTCTCTCTGGCTCTATACTTATATCATCTGTATCTATAACTATCTATCAGTATGGAAAATAAAATGAATGAATAAAAGTGTGAGTAAGAAACTCCAAACTGTTTTAATATGTATAGAGATAGAAATATAGCTAGATAGATAATGGATTGATAGATAGATGTGTGTTATGTTCAGTCATGTCTGACTCTGTTGACCTATGGGCTGTAGCCTGCCAGGCTCCTTTGTCCACGAATATTGGAGGAGTACTGGAATGGGTTGCCATTTCCTCCTACTCCAGGGCATCTTCCTGACCCAGGGATCAAGCCGCATTTCCTTCATCTCCTGCATTGCAGGTGTATTATTTACAGCTGAGCCACTGGGGAAACCCCCTAGATAGATGTAAATTTTGAAGTAGTTCAGACTTTCTTACTCACTGTCATTCATTATATTTATTTTCTGAATTGCTATTGTCAATAGAGTTTCTAATAACAGCTCTTACCTCTTAGTGCAGCAGTACAACCCTGAGCTCCATCCTTTAACTCACTGGTGCTTTTTTCCTATTACTGGGGTGCTACTGCAGTCCTTCCTTTGGGTCAAAGAAATGCATCCTATAGAACGTAGCTTATGAAATAGAAAGCGATGGTGTGCAGTGAATTTGAAAGACAAGGCAGAGGTTTAACAGGGACAGAAAATTGATGCTTGGTGGACCAAGACAGAGAGGAAGAGGTGGAGGTGATGTTTGAGTTGGACCTTTAAAGAGACAAGAACAGCACAGGGCAGGAGAGGACAGGGAAACACAGTGTAGGCTGGTTATAATGGAACAGGAGAGGGCTCTTTAAGGGAATATTATCTACCACCAGCAGGACAGAGCTGAAATAGATCCCATAACAACTGACAAAACCAAGTATCCTGGACCTTAGCCATCTAGTGATCTCTATTTTTTAACAACCTTCACATCAATGTACCACTGCTTGAATAATAATTCCCATCTGAAGGCCAGCTTCTCTGTACGCAACAGAGGTGCCTATGGTGCTACCTTTATAATGACAATGTGG
>SJYC01068444.1:0-50567 GCA_006408675.1 Madoqua kirkii | reverse complement strand
AATCAGATTAATCTACTAGTGGTAGAACTCTGAGAACTCAGATAATGTTTTTAAAAATTAAGAGACAGACACACAGAAGAAGGATATTCTAATCTAAGAAATCAGGAAGAGAGAGGAACATTTCCAAATAGAATCTCTGTATGTATAGTGGCCTTTGTTGGCTAAGACAGGATGACCATTAGATGTAAAAGGATTTATAATTCACTGTAAAATATACTAGGGATGGAGTGAGAAGCAAAATTTGCAGTCTCATGTTTGTCTATTATATAAAGTCAACTTTGTTAACTTTTTTTTAAACTAAGGAAATAAATGAGCTCTCTGAAGAGAACTGAACTTTTATAAGACAAGACCATATGTGGAAAGTGGAAGTAGACTGATTCTTGGTTTAAAAGAAAAAGATGGGTGGGGAGGGGAAGCAAAGTAACACAGAAAATACCAAGGAACTTTCTAGCTAGGGAGAAATCTAAAGGCTGGAGTTGGGGAATCTAAGTGAAAAACAAAGGAAACACAAATATAAGTATACTACAGGTCACCCAGATGGACCCAGAAAATTTCTCAGAGCAAAAATATTGTTGAAACAAGATACCTAAAGATATTTCAGTAATGTGAAACCTCTGGGCAGAGGACTTCAGTGGTGTGTTTTGGTAACCCTTTCTCCTCTGTTCTGATGGAATTTCTGTCAAGTCTCTAGATGAGGCCAAGGATGATAAGTTGATATATCTGCAGCAAGAACGAAGTGGACAAACATCCCAATAACTAGCTTATCAACTTTCAACTTCTTCAACTGTTCCCACATTTTTTCTCTCACTACTAATTCTTATCTCCCTATATTTATGCTTCCTTTTCCTTCCTATATAAACATTCCTAACATTATTTTACATCCATGGCTATGTTTCCTGAACAATATTCATGTCTCTGACAGTGACTATCCCAGCCATCCCACCAGAACTATCCCTGCTAATTTACAGTGGTTTCCTAGTCATCAGATCCTGTGGACCTGTCTCAGATCTCATCAGTCTCTCTGGTATTCACCTCCTTTGATCAATTCATCCTTGTTACCATCTCACTAGGGCTTCTCTCATCGCTCAGTTGGTAAAGAATCTGCCTGCAATGCAGAGACCTGGGTTTGATTTCTGGGTCAGGAAGATCCGCTAGAGAAGGAAATGGCAACCCACTGCAGTATTCTTGCCTGGAAAATCCCATGGACAGAGGAACCTGGTGGTCTATAGTCCATGGGGTCACAAGAATTGGACACGACTTAATGACTAACCCCCCACTGTCTCACTTTCTTTTAGGTCTTCCTCCTCCAATCCCTTTAAAACACTGGAGCTCCTTGCAGGTCCATTGGTTTCTCACTTCCTGCTGCCTCACAGGGCAATCTCACATAACTCCTAACTTAAATATCTGCAGCAGTCATCCAAAACTGAGTCCCAGACCAAGTGTCTTGCCCTGAATTTCTAAAGGAAACCAGATTTAACAAAGCTAATTATATCCTTCTACTCCTAACCTAACCTTCCCCAGAAGGCAAGGGCCTAGAAAATAGAACCAGGAAACAGTCATGCACACAAGGTTATAAAAGCCTTCTGGATCTCAGAAGAAATGGTAGGATTACCATTCCTGCTCAGCAGCGGTACTATTAACCAGCCACATTCCTTGTGTGCAGCATCAAGGAAAACTATTTGATCTCAGGTTATTTGTATTCTTATAAAGTTATCACTATAATATCACTTCAAAGAAAAATAAAAATACAAGTTTCAAGGTTCAGATTCTTGGTGTTCATTTCCTTATTAAATTATTTCCCTTATATTGCATTACTCTTTCTTCCAGTATATCATAAAATTCACAAATTTAACTTTCCTCATTGCATCATTCTTATCCCAAGGATAGAAAGTTGTGTTCTGTAAGGGACATGTTTCTACATTGGGAAACTGGTTATTTCTATATAAAAAATTACATGCTTAGTCTTTCAAGGAAAGCAATATAATTTAAAAATAGATCCTTTTAAAATTATCCATTCAATTTTTATTTTTGACATATGGATGATATTAACATTCATGTATTATTATTTGGATGTGGACAATAAAGTCTTCATCTACAGCTAAACAGAACTTCTTTCTCCCTCTTCCATGCAACCTTTATAAAGTAGGGCAGAGAAGAAGCTGGTTTGCCAGATTCTAAAACATGAAAACCATTGCACCTAAATTTAGAATTTTTAAAATCTTTTTCCATATTCCAATTTGGCTTTAAGAAAATTTGAATTCTTTAGCTGCACTTTAAAAGTTACTCCTTTTTTCTCTTTCTAGGTTTGGGAGCATGGTAACACTGTTTGTTTATATAGCACTTTATGTCATTATATGTGTTGAGTCTGATTTTACAGAGGAAGTGGGCTGGTATAAAGTCAGCCAAGGTATGTTCATTGGATTTGATACAAGGAGTAGAATGGCAGAATGAGAAGAATTACTTTTTCCCATTAATGAATAATATAGAGGAAATAGTCCCTCCCACATGTTCTATTGGTCTCTGGGCTTGGAAGCACAGGCATAAGAAGAGTGGCAATAAGTTGTTGACCACAAATAGCGAGCCTCAGTTCCAACATTCCAACCATAGTTTTTCCCACTCAAAGGACTATGCATGCCCTTTAGTCCTTAGAAAGCTTTTATCTGTTTGAGAAGTTCTATGAAGTATTAACATGTCTGTTGATTTTCTGAGGTCTTAATGAAGGGTTAGATTATCAGACCCTTTGTTGTTGTTCAGTCCCTTACTGTGTCCAGCTCTTTGCGACGCCATGGACTGCAGCACGCCAGGCTTCCCCATCCTTCGCTATCTCCCGGAATTTGCTCAAACTCATGTCATTGAGTCGGTGAGGCCATCCAACCATCTCATCTTCTGTTGCCCCCTTCTCCTCCTGCCCTCAGTCTTTCCCAGCATCAGAGAATCTCCAACCCTAGTAGGTGAAACAGTAATGAGCCCACCTCTACTTCTTGATGCGACAGTGGCAAGACCACATTAAGGAAGGACATGTGATAGAGGAGATAATGCTGAAAAACACAGCTTGCCACAAAAGTGATACCAGGAGGCCATGAACTGAATGAGATATCAAAGAAATTAACTACCACACCCCTCCTGTAAAGTTATTCATCCATTTTGGGACAAATATTCATAGAGTATCTTCTGTTTCAGGTACAGGTATGGGCACTAGGAATAAAACAATAAAACACAAACATTCTTTCCTCATAGTCCTTTGGAGTCTCATTGGGGCTCATGCAATAAATAGTAAGCATAATACATAGCACATTAGATAGTGATAACACTATCTAATGATACTAGATGAAATATACACACAAATACACAAAGATGAAAAAAAAAAGCACAGGAAGGAAGATAGAAAGTACATGTGATAGATTACCAAATTAGATACTATTAATAGAGAAGGTCTCACAAAGATGGTAATTTTGAGTAAAGACCCAAAGAAGGTGAGAGGATGAGCCAGGGAGGAGTTGGGGGAGGAGGACTCCAGGTAGCAGGTAAGTAGGTGTGAAACTCCTAAAGCAGTGGGCTTGGCATGTGTGGAAGAGCAAGAGGAAGTGGAGGAAAATGAGGTCACAGTGGGAATGAGGGTCATATCATGTAGAGACCCACTGGCCGTTGTCAGTTGTAAGCACTGATTGAGAGAGAGATGGGAAGCAATCAATGAATACTTAGCTCATGAATGAGATTAACTAACTCCCCTTTAAACAGAATCACTCTAGCTCCTCTGTTGACTGTAGACTGAAGGAGGCATAGGCATGTAGGGAAACTGGTTCAGAAGCTATCAAATTAATAGATAAACAGGCTAAAGTGGTAGCAGTGGTGGTGATGAGAAGTAGTCTGATTCCATATATCTTTGAGGGTAGGAACAGCAGGACCTGGCGACATAATGGATATAGACTATAAGACAAAAGTGAAGGATGATGCAGAAATCGTTGGCTTGAAGCACTGGGTCGATATACTGGAAAGATGAGGCTGGGAGTGGACAAAGAGAGAAGGAGAGCTAGATGGGTGAGTATTCTGCTGAAGCTTAAGAGGAGCATCTGACTCATAAATTTATCCTTTGTGAGACCAAGAAAATTTCTGGGTTGTTTGTTTAGCAAACAAGAGCGTAGATAAATGAGCTGGATCTTATGAGTAAAGAAGAAAGCTCTCATTAACCATTACTACATCAAACAAGACTGCTCAGGAATCATTCCAGCAGCTCCCATCTTTCCCACACTGCAAGGATCACCTTATGAAGGGCTTCCACATAGTTAAAATTTCCCCCTAGGTTCCCATCTTTTTTTACCTTGAATACTTTCAGCTTCCAAATAACTACAGTTCTTAAGATGTCAAAAAGCTTTCTGGGTGAGCATAGAATTGTCATAAGTGGGACACTTTGAGGCATAAATGCTGAAGGGACAGCTCCTCTTTAATTGCATTGATTACTATCAGCTGCCAGTCAGGCAGTACTTACCCCACCTGCTGACTAGTCCCAAAGCACACTCATCCTAGACAAAAGCGAAAGTGGAAAGAAAAAGCTTGACAGTTTCAGCTGTTAACAGTAGTCATTAATTAACCATTTTGCAGAAGAGCTTCTATTCATTGAACCTTCATTGCTATTATGCATACATTTCTTGGGCACCTCAAAAGTGTGAGGGGTCCAAAAATGATATAAAATACAGTCCCTGCTGTTTTGAAGTTTACAATCCATTAAACTCACATATTTTTCAGTTTTGTACATTTGTTCAGGGTCCTGGTCTGTAGTACTGTATTGTGTTAAGGAAAGAGATTACACCAAAGGCAAGAGAAGACAAGAAAAAGTGAGTTCACTATGTTTATGTGGCACATATACTTATCTAAAGGCTTCTAAGTGACTTTTTGTTGAAAGTGATCTATGATGACACCCAGTTCTATCAATGAGAACTTTTCTCAAGATTTGCTGCTGCTAATGTCTTTCTAAAAAGGCTACTCTTGACACACAGAAAATACATCAATGCATTTTCTAATGACAGAAACAAAGCTTAGAGTGATGGGGAAGCAGTCTGAGGAAGAAGAATGAAAGCGCTATGAAGGTAAGGACCTTGACTGCAAATTTCCAGGTCTCAGGAAGAAGACTGGCACACAGCAGGTACTGTATAGTACATATTTCCTAAAGAATGGAGGGACTGATGGATGGATAACAGGTGGATAAGTGGAGGAATGAATGGAGACATGAATAAATTGAATAAAGATATTAAAATTGCAATTGTGAGATTTAGGCCAAAAATCTTCATTTGGAATTTGCAAGTGATAGAAATATGACTCCTGCTCTCCAGTTCACAATTTCCACATCTGTAAAGAATATAATTGGATATTTAAAGTGATTTCTATATCCAAAATAACTATTTTTATAATAATGATGATTTTTTATTTTTTGAGCCTTATATTCATTCATGGTTCATCTCTGAACTGGTACTTTGGGAATCTATTTTTAATCATAACAATATTAATTCTAACTTACATATTAGATACCTAACTTGGTAATCCTACAAGGTGAGATTCACAGTGTGTCTCATACAGAGGAAGAAACTGAGGTTTAGACAGGTCAATATTTTGCCCATGGTCATGGAGGAAGCATGGTAGAGCTGAGATTCTAAGTAAGATCTGTCTAATTCTGATTCCCATGACTTTGTTATCCACTATTCTCTACAGCCGGAGAAGGTAATGGCACCCCACTCCAGTGCTCTTGCCTGGAAAATGCCATGGACGGAGGAGCCTGGTGGGCTACAGTCCATGGGGTCGCTAACAGTCAGAGACAACTGAGCGACTTCACGTTCACTTTTCACTTTCATGCATTGGAGAAGGAAATGGCAGCCCACTCCAGTGTTCTTGTCTGGAGAATCCCAGGGACGGGGGAGCCTGGTGGGCTGCCGTCTCTGGGGTCGCACAGAGTCGAACACGACTGAGGCAACTTAGCAGCATTCTATACAGCTTATTTTGTAAGAGTGTTTTGTGTATGTGTGTGTGTATAAAGAGTCTGTTCCTTGAGAATACGTGCAAATTTGCTTCCTTACAGCGAGGCTGGTCATCAGTGTTGCTAGTCTAGACACAAGATTAGGACCGGGAAGTTCCACTGGGCATGAAAGGAAGCAAGGATAAATATCCTACATCAGTGTGTTCAGGAGTCAGCTATAAGGCAAGAGGATAGAAGATGGGGCAGAAGAAACCAAGAACACTGGACATTTGGGAGGGACTGAGGAGAAGGACAGTTTGAAATCCCGGACAAGTGGGCAGAAATTAGGGAATTTATCAGAATAGAAAGGGTCAGAACAACAGCAAGCAGGGGAGCAGAGCAGAAAGGTGTGTCCGTAGCCCTTAATCACGGAAGCACATCCCTCCTGCGTGGGAGTTTCTACTATTGCAAACAGAGGAAACAAATTCTGGATTGCAGGGCTAGGCACAGCATGAAGAAGCAGAATTGGCAGCTGTGGGCTAAGGGGGATCAGTAGCAGCTGCTGGTGAGCAGCTCCTGACACCTTAGCATGTCGTCTTGGCTCTTGAGGGTTTTCGCTATCTGTTCAGTACCTTTTGCAAGGGGAAATTGGCTCGGTAGCCTATATCGTAGCCTCCCAGCTGGAAGAGTGCAATTATGGATTGCTGGAGTCCACCACGGCTGACAGGTTCTTTCTTTTTTTTCCCCCTGTCAGGAAAAAGTGACTCATAGCAACCGTATATTGGTATACGACTCTCTCCTCCCTGTTCCTCTGACCCCTCCCCCACACACTTACTCACCACTGACGTAAATCTCCTTTTGTATTTCTACATTGCAAGTTGTTGGTATTTGCAAGACACTGTGGTAGGTGGAGGATATGAAAAGATGAATGAGATATTATTCCGGCCTTTCAGGCATTCGCAATCTATATAAAAGAAAGTGTATAAACCAATAATCACAGCTAACAGGTATGGAGTACTGTAATGAGGTATGATTACTTATAACAGGCAGATGCTATTATATTTATTATATGTATTAACTTGTTTAATCCTCAAAGCCACCCCATGAAAGTAGGAGTTGTCTTCTCACTTTGTAGTTAATGTACCTGGGGCATGGAGGTGCTAAATCAATCACTCAAGGTAACTCAACGATTAAGAGTCAGAAGCAGGATTTAAAACCACACAGTAAGGCTACAAAGCATGCTTTATAAAGATAATGTTATTCTGTGTCCTCACAAAGAAAAAACAACTGGATGCAATTATGTTGTTGTTAAGTCCCTAAATTGTGTCCAATTCTTTCATGACCTCATGGACTGTAGTCTGCCAGGGTCCTCTGTCCATGGTATTTCCCAGGAAAGAATACTGGAGTGGGTTGCCATCCATTTCCTTCTCCAGGGGATCTTCCTGACCCAGGGACTGGACTCATATCTTTTGCATTGCTGGGTGGATTCTATACCACTGAGCCACCAGGGAAGCCACTTACAAGGGCAAGCATTGAGACACGCCAAAGAGGCAAGAGGATCACAGAAAATGTGCAGACTTTCGCGTGAGTAGGGTTCTATCAACTATCCTATGATTTTGGACACATTCCTCAACATTTCTGGGTCTCCATTTATGCATGGAGAGAATAACACCTACCTTCAGATGTTTTTGTAGAGATAAGAAAACTACCATAGTATTGGCACATATTAAGTACCTATTAATGACGCTTGCAATTGTGTTGTGACTGTGGTTGCTTTCTGTTATCAGTGTGATAACATATGTAAGTATTGTGGGTACAAAAAAGAAATGACCAGTTTTGTCTTAGTGAGCAGGAAGATGTTGAAAGGAAGATACTGTGAGGCTTCTCAAAGCAGGGTGGCATTTGAGCTGCATCTAGAAAGACTGGCAGAAGTTTTCTAGGCAGATAAAGGGAAGCAAAGCATTCTAATCAGAGGGAACACCTTGTGCATACATGTCTGGGAATATCCAGTTTTGGTGTGGATGATTTTGAGGGAGGGCGTGGTGCTAGGAGAATGGCAGTAGTGGAAACAAATTTGCAAATCTTTGAATTTAGCCCTGAACACATAAAATACTGAAGGTTATATGGTAACTCAGTAGTTTTCTGGATCCTTCTAGATTTTTAATAGAGCATTTTTCTTTCTTCTTTGTAAATATTTTAGAACACATTTATATCACTCCAGAATGGAGACACACACACTGTTCTAGAGCTGATCCAACTGAACTCCATTTTACCCTAGAGTTAACAAGTCTTCCTCAGTTCTGTCTATAGTGCCCAGGCAAATCAACTAGGGTGAATGGGGGGATGATGAAGAATAAATGAGACAGAAATATTCCCTTTAATTACTTGTTGGAACTATTGCCTTTATTGACCACCTACTTTTGACCCACACATAAACTGTCAAAATTGCTCCCAAATTGAGTAAGAACCCATTTTTTGGTTGTTGTTAAAATTAATTATTTTCTGAGAAAGGTGAGTAACCTATAGACTCTTGTTCATATAACTATTGCACAGAATTGTTTGACATCATGTGATATCTATATTTCTGAGATTAAACAAGACAAAACAAAAGCATATAAAAAATAAATGCCAATAACATATTAGTTTTGAAACAGTTCCCGAGTAAAATAAGCGTATGAGTTTTTAACAAATGAAGAAGTGGAAAAACAGGCTGGTCTTTGTTTGCTTTGGACTCTAACAAAAGATCATCTCAGTCACATAGACCTTGCAACCATGCCTAAAACCCAAGTGGGGAGACTCCATCTGCTCTCCTTGAGAAGATATTAATAGTATTGTCAAGACTGCCATGGGATAACTATTCGACTTTCAGGAGTTATTGCTCCTGTTACTGGTTATTTTGTCACCTTTCTTTACTCATATGGCCCTGGAATACATGAAATGATTACATAGTAAATAATTGCTTAACTTGCTACAACTGCTTATTTACCATTCTGTCAGAGATCACATCATAGTTGTTTTAAGAAATACCAGATAATCTGGGTTGCACAAAGGAAGACCAAGCCCTTTGAGTGAATGGGGTTTACCATATAATTCCTTAGTGAAGAAAGTTATTACATACCGTCCCTTGTGCTTCCTTTTATTGGGTGTGCAGACTACAAGATTAGTCTTTTCTTATAAGTTTAATAGCCTGACTTCTTAGTCATTTTCATTGCCCATTTCATTTCAGATGTGTTTAATCCCATTTTCCTAAATTTGGATGTGTTGACAAACACCAAATTCTTTTCAATATTTAAATCTTAGTCTCATCAGAACTATACAGAACAGTGTTTTCCTTTCATTGTAAAGTGAAAATTTAACATAGCTAGTCCTCAAATATTATATTAGTTTCTCAGTGTCTTACATCATTACCAAAGTCAAATCTGTAACATTTTACATTCTTTCTGAACATCACATATGACTTGCTTTTCCTTCATAGAATGACTCTTTAAAAAAATTACACCTATTATATTCACCCAATTTTGCAGTAAAAGGTCATTTTTGCTCTATTCTTTCAAAATTATTTATCTTGCCATTATGCATGCTAACGGCACTCTTCAATTTAGTATCATCTGCAAATTTCATTAACATATTGTTTACTCCCAGTTCCAGGTGATTAATGTAGACATTAAACATGACTATACCTTCGTGACTTGGTTGGATATTCCTTTGACATAAAATAGCATTATTCATCATTACTCCTCATTTGTAGTTCTTCTATCCATTTTCCTTCTGGTGGCATGAGAATGTTCAGTGCAACTTAATTTTAACTTTTAAGAGAATATCTAAAATTACTAAAATTAAATATGTTCTTCCTGCTGCATTTCTCACATTCACTAAAGATAATTCTGTAAAAATTATAGACAACCTCATTGACCTGTAAAATTAATCTATAAATCCAAGTGATCTTTGAAACACGATGCATTCATCTTGAAGGTGTTTAAAGGTCTACACAGTTTTTCTAGGACTTAATAAATATTGCCAGTCTCCTAATATATTTCAATTTAAACTTTAATTCCTAGGTAACTTAAGGCATACTTATGTTTTTTGGTGATATGATTATGAACATACCTCAATAGAATTCAGTTGGCTTTCCACTCCATTCTAATTTTACTTGCCTTCTAATTTGAATAATTGTGAGAAATATCTCTTCTATTTGAGGCACATGGAAAGGTGGATGTGTGTATTAGTTGCTTTAAGAACATTTTTCCATAACAGAACAGATATTCACACATAAATACTAGTATAATCTTTGCTGTTGCTTTTTATAAGTTGGTCTCCATTTTTAATGTTTGTACATGGAGTGGTAGTTGATTAGTGTTTGTTTCTATATCCTCTGCAGTCCAGAGATTAAAATCATCTAGTCACAGTCCACATAAAAATAATTTGGGGCATAATTTAATTATATAAAATATATTATTTTAATGAAATAAATTATTTAATAGTAATTTAAATGGCAATGTCTCCAACATGGCAGCCACATAGTTCCTAACACATAATTCAAATCACATGATTATGAAGTAATTTCCATAACAATGAAATTTATTTTAATAATCAACTACTCTCATTTGATCAGCTTTTAATCATTACATCCAAAAAGTTTGGCATTGTAGCAGTTATTTTCCTATGTCTTATTCCCCCTCTCCTAGCAAATTAGGCTAACTAGTCATACTAATTTCACCCTTTTTAGGGATGGGGAAGACTTGGACATTGTGCGTCAATGACAGAGTAGAAGAAACTTGCTAGGGGCTCTGGGAGAGGAATCTCTTCTCAGGAATTCAGCAGCTTTTCTTTTCACTCCCTGACCTCTCCCCATCACCCCCTACTATCCCCCACCTGAAGCCATGTGAATAGGCACAAAGTCCAGATTACCACTGGCAGTAAACCTGCCACAACGGGGGAACCTGAGAATGGAATCTGAATATGGGTAGCCAAGTAGACAGAAAAAATCTGATCCATGTGGCTACTGAACCACTGGAAAAACTCAGGACATATCCTGAAGAACAGCAAAGTGTGTGTGTGTATGTGTTTCATTTATTTTAATTGGTGGCTAACTACTTTATAATATTGTGGTGGTTTCCGCCATACATTCACATGGATCAGCCATGAGTGTACATGTGTTCCCCATCCTGACGCTTCCTCCCACCTTCCTCCCCATCCCATCCCTCTGTGTCACCCCAGTGCACCAGCCCTGAGCACCCTGTCTCATGCATTGAACCTGGACTGGCGTTCTATTTCACATATGATAATATACATGTTTCAATGCTATTCTCTCAAATCATCCCATCCTCGCCTTCTCCCACAGAGTCCAAAAGTCTGTGAAGAACAGCAAAGTTAGCTCTGGGCTTGCTCATTTACAGACACATACACATCCTTTCTCTGTAAGTCTACCCCAAGAGGATTTCTGTTACATAGAGCCAAAAGGATCTCAAAGTAAGTATACTCTTTGTAATTCTGAATTTAGGAGGTGTGAACATTTTGTATAGAATCTGGTTAGCATCTAGTTCCTAGTTCAGATTAGACATGAAAATTAAACTTTTCAATTTTATTTTTTGGTATTCCCATTTTTATTGTACTGTGTGATTTTATGAAGACATATTTAGGATTTTTAGCATTTTTTCTGGATTCTCTGTTAAATATATTTATATTAAATGACCACCTTGACCAGAGAGCTACCTACCTAAGGTAGTGGGTCTCCCATACCATGCTGGAGAAAGAGACATTTGGATTATTGAAAATTCCTAATTGTGTTCTTACCAGTAGACACATTTTATGTGTTTGGGAAACAAAAACCTTAAGAGGCAAAAGTGTTAATGCCCATCATCAAATTTCTACTGAGTTTTCTTTTCCCTGTAGGCAGGCTGTGGTCTTCACTAGTTCTTTAGCTTCCTGGGTGGCTCAGCTGTAAAGAATCTGTCTGCAATGCAGGAGATGCAGATTCTGCCCCTAAGTGGGGAAGATCGCCTGGAGGATGAACTGGCAACCCATTCCCGTATTCAGTTCAGTTCAATCGCTCAGTCGTGTCCAACTCTTTGCAACCCCATGAATCACAGCATGCCAGGCCTCCCTGTCCATCACCATCTCCCAGAGTTCACTCAGACTCACGTCCATCAAGTCCGTGACGCCATCCAGCCATCTCATCCCCGGTCATCCCCTTCTCCTCCTGCCCCCAATCCCTCCCAGCATCAGAGTCTTTTCCAATGAGTCATCTCTTCGCATGAGGTGGCCAAAGGACTGGAGTTTCAGCTTTAGCATCATTCCTTCCAAAGAATACCCAGGGCTGATCTCCTCTAGAATGGACTGGTTGGATCTCAGGCCTGAATAATTCCATGGACAGAGGAGCTAGACAGACTACAGTCCATAGGGTCTCAGAGCCAGAAACGACTGAGAGCACACACACGTTTCCAATAGATTGTACGGCGGTGAGCGTGCATCGGAATCACCTGGAGGGCTTGCTGGAACAAGGGCTGCAAGGTGGCACCCCTGACAGTTTCTGACTGATAGGATAGGGGCGGGGCTGAGACCACATTTCCTAACAGCTCCCGAGGTGATGCTGATACTGCTGCTCTGGGAAGCTCCTTTTGAGACTTGGGGCTTTACCAGCATGCCTTGTGCCTCCTACTGTGTGTGGATTTTCACAGCTCAGTTCAGTTCGGTTCAGTCGCTCAATTGTGTCCAACTCTTTGCAACCCCATGAATCTCAGTACGCCAGGCCTCCCTGTCCATCACCAACTCCCACTAGAGCCACTTAATTCTCACATGTTGTGTTGATTCTGCCCCACGCAGGTAAGAAGGAATACAGGCCTTTCATTGGTTCAGTAGGACGTAACTTTCCTGCATAATTTAAGACGTACCTTTTCAGTGTATTCGATGTGAGTAACAGAGTTGACTTTGTCAGCTCCAGCACTTCACCCCGTCCTGGGCTCTTTGTCGGACGTGCTCTTTCGTCTGGGACTAGGACACTGACTTCCTTGCTCAGTTCCTTCTGGAAGCTGAAGATAAGCAGGGGAGTTCACTTCCCACATCTGAGAATTGGCCTGGTTTCCTTCTGGACGTTCGTGACCCTACGCTCACCCTTGGTGGTGTTGGTTGCCTGTGCTGATTCTTTCACTGCTCCTTCTTTAGACTTTGAGTTTGCCTTTTCTATGCCAGTAAGTCCCGTCTCCTTGGCCTGGCGTTCCTGGGTCTGGTTTGAAATACCCCAGGTTACCTTCTCTGCTTTTCAGATGCAGATATTTTGCATTTGGAACAGTGGAACACTGCTGTTGCTGTTTCTATGACTGCTGCCCATCCTTTCCCTCTCTTGATTTCGGTATGGGATTTCAGACCCCTCAACCCGGGGTTCCATCTCCTTCATACTCTGAGACTGAGCGCTGGGTTGGTCTTTTTTTCTCTATAAATGATTGCTTTTAGGGTAAGATCATGTACCTTGGTTGGAAGATTCTAGTGTCACCTACATGTGACTTCAATCTAAGTAAGTCAACTATGTTTGTTTGTTTTTCCTTCTTACTAATAAACCTGTGTCAAGGAGGTCTATGGGCTTGCTATGCAAAGTGTGGTCTGAGAATCAGTGGCTATCAGCGTGTTAGGGAAGCTTTCAGAAATGCAGAGCCTCAGGCCCTACCTCAGATGAACTGACTTAGAATCTACAGTGTAATAAGAGCCACGGTGATTTTCATGCACACTGTGAAAAATTAATGTGTGGTGTCGCTAGTGCCTGTAGGATGAAATGCTCCTGGCTGTGACTATTTGTGACTCACCCTTACCAATTGCTACTTTTTCTAACTTCGTGATCACCACTGATAATTTTACAAACCTATGTTGGGTGAATTTCCCACTGATAGTGTGAACTAGGACCGACAACCCAAGGTTCTGCAGGAATCCAGAGTGTCTCTTTGTACATCTCACATTTGTTATTTCTTGGTATATATTTTACACAAGTTCTTTTCAACTATGTCAACATATTTGGCCATGATCTGATGTGGACTTGGATGTCAGTCCCACATCCTGACAGTCTCAGGGTCCAGGGTGGGTGTGTACCATTCAAGTTCAACAATAAGTTTTCAGTTCAGTTCAGTCACTCAGTCGTGTTTGACTCTTTGCAACCCCATGAATCACAGCATGCCAGGCCTCCCTGTCCATCACCAACTCCCAGAGTTCACTCAGACTCACACCCATCAAGTCAGTGATGCCATCCAGCCATCTCATCTTCTGTCGTCCCCTTCTCCTCCTGCCCCCAATCCCTCCCAGCATCAGAGTCTTTTCCAATGAGTCAACTCTTCGCATGAGGTGGCCAAAGTACTGGAGCTTCAGCTTTAGCATCATTCCTTCCAAAGAGATCCCAGGGCTGATTTCCTTCAGAATGGACTGGTTGGATCTCCTAGCAGTCCAAGGGACTCTCAAGAGTCTTCTCCACCACCACACAGTTCAAAAGCATCAATTCTTTGGTGCTCAGCTTTCTTCATGGTCCAACTCTCACATCCATACATGACCACAGGAAAAGCCATAGCCTTGACTAGATGGACCTTAGTTGACAAAGTATTGAGCTTAATGTAGTGTTGGCCCATGGTAGGTGACCATTCTAACATCTCTCATCAGCACTTATTCTGGAGAAGGAATTGAAAGTAGATCTACTTGGGTGAACTAGCTCCATCCCAGAACTTCTGTGGTGGTGATGGGGACAGTAATACTGGTCTGGACAGTGACCAGTGACCAATTAGCTTGTTGCCAGAAACTCATTCCTGAAGAAGCAGAACTTCGACTAGTAACTGAGTCCCCAAGTCAGGTCCAACCATTGCAGCTAGGGGGCTAATAAGACATACATGGATGTCAGAGTCTCAATCAAGACTGTCTATATTCAGAATAGGGTTACAGCCTGAAAAGGAGGAAACAGACACTTTAACCTAGAGATCCAGGTCGAGAGGTCCCTGTTCATAAGCATTGACATAGAAAGAACATCGGTTCTAGCATCCAAGCTGGGTTTGTGTGATCTTGAGTAACTTTATCCTCAGTTGGTCTTCCGAGGCAAATGAAAATGAATGCATGTCCAGGGTCTAATAGAGGACTCAAAATGCTTAATTAAGTGGCAGTTACTGTTATGTTTAATATTGAAGGAATCATGTGAGTCTATGGACCTCAGAGCTGCTCCAGGTTCTTTGAATTCTGACCCGATTGCTTGGAGGGTTGACTAGCTATTCTAGTACCTTGCTCAGGATCTGAGCAGAAGGAAGCGTGCATGCTCAGAGTACACGTGTTAAGGTAGGTACATTGGAGAACTGTTTTGTTTTCCTTTTCTCTTTTGTTCTCATGATTTGATGACTGTATTTAGTGTTGTGTTTTGATTTGTTTTCCATTTTTGTGTGTCTTATAGATTCTTGGTTTGCATGAGGTTTTGGTATAGCGATCTATATTTTATGTATAGTACAGGATATAAAGTACATGGTGTATAGATATGATTGTTTAAAGTTGCTGATCTCTTAATTTCGAATGTACTTTAAATATCCTGCATTTATAATACCATGTTTGTGTATGGATGATTTGCTACCTTTACTGTATGTTGGCCTTTACCATGATCTTTCCCATTTTGTAATTTGTCTTGTAGTTTCCTGTGTCTTTGGACACAGACTATCTTTTTTAGTAGATTGCAGTCTTTTCTATTGATGGTTATTCAGTGGTTATTTGTGACTTTGGTGTGCTCACGAGAGTAGGTAAGTTCAAGGTCCTTCTACTCTGCCATGTTGCCCCACCCCTCAAACTTTTCAATTTACTGTATTAAGATTGAATACATAATGTATTAAGATCTTAATATTCTTAATATTCTGTACCACAAATGCCTAGTGAGGGGAGTTTTTGTAAGCAGCCCAAAGTCAGAGAGCTAGTAATGGCAAAATCAAGGTTCGTGTCCAGGTGGTTTGGCTCCAGAACTTGTGCTTGCAACAACTATACTGCCCTGCCTCCCAGCAGAATGAGAGGACACTTTAGGCATTGGGACAAGTGTACTCAAGATGGAGGAGGGCCAAGAGCAGGTGTGTCTGAAAAAATGGGAGTAAAGAATCTCAAAAGGAATAGAGTCATCATCAATGTGAAAAGGAGCAGAAAAAATATGTGAAAAAAACTAAAATTAAACTTTTATATGAATTGAGTATTACTTATATGCTTTGAAAAGCCAGGCACTCTAGTATTTGCAGAGATAGCAGTCTTGGGTAATGACTTAAATAAAAGAGGAGAGAGGAAAAGCAAAAGTATCACATACTTAATTTCTAAGATAACTAAAATTGCTATTATTTTACCTGCATCACAGTCCCAATGTGCAATCTTCTTCATCCCTAAATCTTCTCTGTGTGTTCTCCAAACTATGTTTTCTTGAAACCTTCCTACATTACTCAGTATCTTTATATGTCTGGGCAGTAACAATATATTGATACATGTTGAAAGGAATCTATCATTTTGTTTTAAACTGGAATCCAAATTTCCCTCAATGAAATGTTTCAGCAGAACTTTTTTTTTAAATACAAATGTGATTGATCTTATCAGGAAAGGTTCTTAACTAACCGTGTATTCGTTATTGTATAGACAAAGAGTTATGTTAGGCAATCACATCAAGTGATAAGCAGTTGGTGATGAGGCATTCAGGACAACTATATACCCAGAATTCCACAGAAAAAAATTTAAGATTAGTCTGAGATAGAGACTAGCAGCAATAACTGTGTCCAAAGAGGTCTAGCTGATCTTGATGGAAATTCTGTTCTGTCACTTGTCAGCCATGTGACCTTGGATATTGCCTTACTGACCTGAGATTCAGGTTTCTCTTCAATAAAATGAGGGAAACAATACTTTGCAAAGACTGTTATTGTGATCAGTCACACATTACAGGACCTGACACAAAGTCTATGTTTAGGAAATGGGAGTATTGTACATACTGTTGATCTTACCCTGACATAACTCTGAAGGTTAGGGAAGGTTTTCTCATGACGTACAAAAACACAGTTTAAGAAACCAAATAGCAGAAGGAGTCTGAGGGAGAATGGTTATGTGTATATGTATGGCTGAGTCCCTATGCTATCTACCTGAAACTACCACAACATTGTTAACTGGCTACCCCTCAAATTCCAAAAAAAAAAAGTTTCATGTAGTAAATGAACATGTCTATTTAAAAGCTTAAATTTGTAATACTTTGTATGTTTAGATTCAATTATAGATAGGCTTTGTGGTACGATAAAACAGCTTTTGTTCTTTTTATAAGGAGAATAAGAGAAATTCTATTTTCTTCATTCTTGGAGGGTAGTTAAGCTATGTGTTCTGAGTCCATCTAAGCTTGGCAAGTGACTTAGTTTTTGTTGTTGTTCTGTTTAAATTTTAGAGTATCTAAGTAGAAAGCATCACATACTCAGATGGAAGTTTCCACAATTTTTTTGTTGATTTGTTTTGGATGGGTGTTTACCAATGAAAATAAAGTTTCACTGTGTAAAGAATAAAAGAAACCTAATGAAGTGATTTCCTCAATACTAATGCATTGAAATAAGAAAGACAAAGAAGTGGGAAAGTGACTTCTCTGAAGAGAAACTGAAAGGTATATCTTCTCAGGCTTTATAGACATGACACACTGAAACACTGTCAGGGGCCAGGCAGACATTATACGTGACTAAAGCAGGCGTGGGTCCAGGATCTCTGCTTTCAGATAGCTATGCTGTCCCTTCCTTGCCCTGCTCTGTGTCAGAAGGGTTCACCTTAAAGGGTGAATGTTTTCCCCAGACCCTAAGTTAGCTGACTTCCTGCTGGGTGAGGTCACAGTAGGAACCCAGAAGGCAGGTGGCAGATGGCAAAGAATCCGCCAGAAATGTGGGAGACCCAGGTTCAATCCCTGGGTCAGGAAGATCCCCTGGAGAAGGAAATGGCAACTCACTCCAGTATTCTTGCCTGGAGAATCCCATGAACAGAGGAGCCTGGTGGGCCACAGTCCATGGGGTTGCAAAGAGTCAGACATGACTCAGTGATTAACACAGCAACAATGGCCTCTCCAGCAACAGGGGCATCTCCTCCAGATTCCAGTACCTGGAGTAGTACAGCCCCTGAGCTTCTACAACACTGTCTCCTTTTTCTCTCCAGCCACGTGGTAGAAGCAGCTCCTTGCTGTGTCAACCTCTGGTTTATTTCACAATCACTACGGTTCTCTCCTCTCCTCCATCAGCTGTGTTATTAATCCTAGTTCCCTGTGTTTGTTTTGGTCTCTGTATTCCTGGTTAGACTCTGAATGATGACATCTATAAGTTTAGACCCAAGAATAGCTGACAAGATTGAAGGAATGGAATGGTGGGAACCTACTGGTCACCCGCTCCTCACCTGTGGTCAATTCGTGCAGCCTAGGAACTCGAACAGTGTGGTCAAATTCTCCAAGTTTTCAAAAGAGGCTGAGCATTCTGAGTTTTATGTAAAATCTATTTAGAAAACATTGGCAACTAATTCTATATCTTTAACAACTGAAGGCCAAATTAAACATTTCTGCAGATCCCATATAGCTTGAAGGTTTGAAATGTGTAACTTTCACTTATATAATAGTTATTACATTACTTTTTTCTTAGTACAACATCTTCCGCCAAGTTTATATACAGAGGACCCATTGCCATTCTAAGAAAAACTACTTCTCTACCACATTTTAAACGTAATGTTAGGTACTCTAACAAATCAAACCCCTAGTTGTAGTGGCTCAACACAATAGAAATTTCTTTCTCTTGCATGAAATAGTTTGGTGCAATTGTTCACTTTTGGCCAGAGGCTTTTCCTTCCACTGTGACCCCAGATTATGGCTCTGCCAGCTTCTGTGGCCTGGAGTCCTCTGTATCCAACTGGCAGATGGGGAAGAGAGTAGAGATGTGCCTACTGTTTAACACCTGGGCACACGGCCACACCTGAATGAATATTGCCTTGCTGGGCAGCTGTCTCCCAGACCCAAGACAACACTGTAGGAACTGTGTGACTTTGCTTTTGCCACATTCACACTGCCTACCAACAAGGTTGTATGTGAGACTGTCTGAAGAGGAGCTTCACGTAAGAGGAAATCTACACTGATAAATATTTTGACTATCTAAACAGAAAAGACTGGGATCATCAAGGCATCTTCAGCAGTGAACTCTAGGGATAAAAATAAAGAGCCAGGAAAAGGACTAGACAGACATATAAATCTCATTACAGGACAGTTTAGTGAGTATTATAGTTCCTATTAGACTCATGTGAAATCTGAGTCCTGGAAATGTTTTCAATAACTTGTCCAAAGAATCACAACCAATAATTATGCTCATTCCAGAATATACTATTTTAAAATTCCCTCAGACATTGCTTTAAGATGGGGTTTATCCTATTGCAATAAAGTAACTTTTATTGCCTTACATGGAGATGAGCAAAACAGAATAGGAAAATATCTTGGAGAGGCAAGAGTGTAGTTAAGAGTTTCTTATCACATATGATTGAACCCTGGGGTTAAACTAACCCACAGAGCAATTAGTCTGTTTGTTTAATGGACAGTCATAATTTTCTAGAGATGATGGGGGGAGATCTATGACTTGATGACTTAGTACTATTGAACATGCTGATTTGTTATCTGGAATTAATCAACACTGAAAATGAAGTACCACCACACTGCTGAATTTATACATTGATTTTTTTCAAAAACATTCTCAAGTGCTAAGGCTACATTACTCATGGTGGAAGATGCCAGAGATTCAAAAAAGAATACTAAGTACTGTTAACTGAATACCTACTTTATGCCAAGTGCTTTTATATACATTATCGAATATCATCTTTACTATGATACTTCATGGTAAGCGATGCTATCAAGTTTTGTTTTATTTCCACTCTTGGAACTTTCCCACTTTGAAATAAGTGGTATGAAGAAGATTGAACTTAAAGAAGTCTGACTACAAATTGTGCTCTTTCTGTTGTAATAGCCACACCTTCCTGGCTTATTGAAAAAGTAACATGCTTATGATCAAATAGGTGACATTTTAGCAGGGAGGAGAAACGAGTGAACAGTGGTAAAACAATGAAGGAAATGACATTGCTCTGGGTATATTTTAATGCTTCACTCATTATGTTTATACAGTAGCTGATTCGATAGCTCTAGTTCTGCACATACATTTTCTTTCTTGAGCATACCCCAAGGCTATATTTTATCATATGCAAAAAGGATGTGTTCAGAAAATGTGTTTACCAAAGTAACTGTGTGCCATGGATAAAGGCAGGCCAATGAGATCATCTCTGAGACTTTCAGCTGACATAAAAAGGTGCTCTTCAAGGACTTGACATATACTGCCTCATTTAATACAACACGCTTTTGAGGAAACTCATGATTGTTCCCAGTTTACAGAGGAAGAAACTGAGGAAGAAAGAGGCTAAAGAACTCATTCAAGGTCACATAGATTCTAAGTTTCAGGGCTGCAGTTCTGTCCCAGGTCCTCTCATGCCTTGAGTCTGCTTTTAACCCTGTCACCCCCTGCCTCTCCATTGGGCTGAAAGTGCGGCCAGTATAGAGAGCACTGGGGGGGCTACGCAACCTCTCTGGAGTGACCGGGAATTGAAGGAAGAGCCATGATACACCACCATCAGCAAACTTATATCAGTGTTGAATTAATTTTAAGGAAGTATCAAATCCCAGATTGAATTTTCATTGTTAATTGCATATGTAAGAAAGATCACAGAAAGGCAAGGTAGATCAGTTAATTTTTATTGCTACTATAAACCAAGCATGGACTCTATTTTGATTGGAATCTATTTTGTTATGGAATCTATTCATAAATCATATGAATTTCATGGCAGCCCAATGAAAATACTATTAGCCTCCCCATTTTACAAATAGAAACTAATTAATCAGTTCAGAACTCTGTAACTACAAGGTGAGTAAACTATGGCAGCTGTCTTCAAAGTGTGTTCCACGGACAAGCACAATCAGCATCTCCTGGGAGTTAGTTTAAAAATCAGATTTCAAGGCCTAACCCAGACCTGTTGAGTCAGATCTTTGGGACTGGGGTTCAGAAATTTGCTTTCTAGGAGATTCTTACACACATTTAAGTTGGAAAGCACTTGGCCTAAGGTATGAATTCTGTAATGATTGTGAGACCTCTGTGATGTCAGATCTCATATCTTTACCACTGCAGTCAGGATGCTGCAACCTGAAATAGTTGAGAGAGTTCCATGAAGAAAAGCAACCAGAGCTGTTCTTTGAAGAATTTGTGAAATATGGGTCAGTAGAAAGCACAGAGGAGGTATTACAGGAAGGGTCAGTTATTGGACAGTTCACTCAAGATAGGTGCCATGTTCACCTTCCTCTGAATTTAGCTGTTCTACCCAAAACTCTTGTTTCAGATCACTTACTGGTATCTGATACAAAGGTGGAATCTTCAATATTGTCAGTAATGCATGGAGAAGCTTTGCAGAAGTGCTCTGTTAGTAATTAATATAAATATGAGTCAATGAACTAAGTCAATTATTTGGATTTGGACTATGGACTATGAAGGGGGTCCATCAGTGGGTAGCAAACATAATTGAACAGACATATAGGGAAAGGTAGATACAACATAAGAAAAACAAAACAAAACAAAACAAAAAACAAGTTTTACTTTAGATCTGTAAACAATATTTTTTTTGCCAGTACTTTCTTTCTTTTAATTTTTTTACTGAAGTATACTTTATTTACAATATTGTGTTAGTTTCAGGTGTTCAGCAAAGCGATTCAGTTGTACATACACACATATCCACTTTTTTTTTTAGGTTCTTCCCCCATATGGGTTATTACTTAGAATTGAGTAGAGTTCTGTGTGCTACACAGTAGGTCCTTATTAGTTATATATATATATTGCAGTGTGTATATGTCAATTCCCATCTCCCAATATATCCCTCTCCACCCTCCCCTCTATAACCATGTTTGTTTTCTACATCTGTGAGTCTATTTCTATTTTGTAAATAAGTTCATTTGTAGCATTATTTTTAGATTCTACATAAAGTGATATCATATGATTTTTGTATTTCTCTGACTTTACTCAATATTGCAATCTCTAGGTCCAACAGGTGCTGCAAATGGCAGTTTTTTGCTCTTACGGCTAATATTCCATCGTATGTATCTTACACATCTTACTTATCCTTACCTCTTTCAACAGCCACTTAGGTTGCCTATATGCCTTGTCTATTGTAAATAGTGTTGCAATGAACATTTGAGTGCATCTGTCTTTTCAAATTATGATTTTATTCAGATATATGCCCTGGAGTAGGATTTCTGGATCAGATGGTAGTTCTATATTTTTTAAGAAACCTCCATACTGTTCTCCATAATGGTTATACCAACTTAAATTCCCACCAAGTGTAGGAGTGTTCCCTTTTCTCCACACCATCTCCAGTATTTATTGTTTGTAGATTTTTTTTGCTAGCCAATTTGATCCATGTGAGGAGATATCTCATTGTAGTTTTTGATTTGCATTTATCTAATAATAGTGATGCTGAGCATTTTTGCACATATTTTTTGGCCATCTGTATGTCTTTGGAGAGAGGTCTGATCTTCCACTCATGATTTGATTGGATTGCTTATTTAATATTGAGCTGCATGAGTTGTTTGTATATTTTGGAGATTAACCCCTTGTCGGTTGCGTTGTTTGCTAATAACTTCTCCCATTCTGAGGGTTGACTTTTTGTTTTGTTTACATTTCCTTTGCTGTGCAAAAGCTTAAGTTTAATTAGGTTCAGCTTATTTTTTATTTTTATTACTATAGAAGGTGGATCTAAAAATATATTGCTTCAGTTTGGGTCAGAGTGTTCCACTTGTGTTTTTCTAAGAGTTTTATAGTATCTGGCCTTAGTTTTACATCTTTAATCCATTTTGAGTCTATTTGTATGTGGTGTTAAGGAGTGTTCTAATTTCATTCATTTACATGTAGCTGTCCAGTTTTCCCAGCATCACTTATTGAAGAGAATTTTCTTCATTGTATATTCTTGCCTTCTTTGTAATAGATGAGTGAATTTATCTCTGGATTTCTGTCCTGTCCATTGACCTATGTTTCTGTCTTTGTGCCAACATCATATTGTTTTGATTACTCTAGCTTTGTGGTATAGTCTGAAGTCAAGGTGGATGAATGCTCCAAACTCCATTTTTGTTTCTCAAGATTGCTTTGGCTATTTAAGGTCTTTTGGATTTCTATACAAATGGTAAAAATGTTTTCTTCTACTTCTATGAACAGAAAATTCCTCTGATAATTTGATAGGGATTGCATTAAATATATAAATTGTTTTGAGTAGTATAGTCATTTTCACAAATTTGATTCTTCCAATGCAAGAACATGGTATATCTCTTTATCTGTCATCTTTGATTTCTTTCATCAGCATCTTATAGTTCTCTGATTATAAGTTTTTTGCCTCCGGAGGTAGGTTTATTCCTAAGTAGTTTATTCTTTTGGATGTAATGATAAATAGGATTGTTTCTCTAATTTCTCTTTCTGATCTTTCATTGTTAGTGTATAGGAATGCAAGAAGTTTCTGTGTATTAATTTTGTATCCTGCAAACGTCACCAAATTAATTGATGAGCTCTAGTAGTTTTCTGGTAATGGCTTTAGGATTTTCTATATATAGTATGTCATCTGCAAACAGTGATAGCTTTACTTCTTTTCCAATTTGGATCTCCTTTATTTCTTCTTCTCTGATTGCCATGGCTAGAACTTCCAGAACTATGTTGAATGAAAGTGGCGACAGTGGACATTCTTATCTTGTTCCTAATCTTAGAGGAAACAGTTTTTCATCTTTGAATGAAGTGGCTGTGGGTTTGTTGTGTATGGTTTTTATTATGTTGAAGTAGGTTCCCTTTATCCCTATTTTCTGGAGATTTTTAAAAAGTCATAAATAGGTATTGAATTTTATCAAAAGCTTTATCCTGCACCTGTTGAGATGATGGGCTTCCCTGGTAGCTCACATGGTAAAGAATCTTCCTGCTGTGTTTGATCCCTGGGTTAGGAAGATTCCCTGGGGAAGGAATGGCTACCTACTCCAGCATTCTTGCCTGGGAATCCCGTGGACAGAGAGACCTGGTAGGCTGTAGTCCATGCGGTTGCAAAGAGTGACTTTCACTTTCATTGAGATGATCATATAGTTTTTATTCTTCAGTTATCATGGTATGTCATATTGATTTCACATATATCAAAGAATCCTTTAATCCCTGGGATAAATCCCACTTTATCAATGGCATAGACTCCTTGTAATGTATTGTTGGATTTGGCTTGCTAGTATTTTGTTCAGGATTTGTGTGTTTGTGTTATTCAGTGATATTGGCCTGTAATTTTCTTTTTTTGTGGTATCATTGTGGCCTTGTAGAATGAACTTGGGAGTGTCCCTTCCTCTGCAATTTTTGGGAAAGATTTTTAGAAGAAAATGTTTGATAGAATTAGAATTCTTTAAAATTTGATGGAATTCACCTGTAAAGCCATGACTGTTGAGTGTTTTTTAATCACAGTTTCAATTTCAGTAGTGGTATTTGGTTGGTTCAGATTTTCTGTTTCTTTTTGGTTCAGTCTTGGAAGGTTATATCTTTCTAAGAATTTGTCAATTTCTCCTAGATAGTCCATTTTATGGGAATATAGTTGCTTGCAGTAGTCTTATGATCCTTGTGTTCCTGTGGTTTCCACTGTAATTTTTTATTTCTAATTTTATTGACTTGAACCTTCTCCCTTTTTTTTCTGATAAGCCTAGTTAAAAGCTTACCATTTTTATCATTTCAAAGAACCAGCTTTTAGTTTCATTGATCTTTTCTAATTTCTTTGTCTCTGTTTATTTCTATTCTGATCTTTGTGACTTTCTTGTACTAACTTTGGGTTTTGTTTGCTCTTCTTTCTCTAGTCACTTTATTTGTAAGGTTAGGTTGTTTATCTGAGATTTTTCTTGTTTCTCAAGGTAAGATTATATTGCTATGAACTCCTCCCTTAAAACCACTTTTGCTGTGTGTGTCATAGATTTTAGATTGTCCTGTAATTGTTATTTATCTATAGATGTTTTTTTCATATCATCTTTGATTTCTTTAGTGATACATTGATGCTTAGTAACATACTGTTTAGCCTCCGTGTGTTTTGTTTTGTTTTATAGGTTTTTTTCCTTTAATTGATTTATAATCTCAGCATTGTGATCAGAAAAGATGATTGAAATGGTTTTGATTTTCATAAATTTACCAAGACTCCATTTGTGGTACAAGATGTGATCTATCCTAGAAAATATTTCATATGCAGTTGAGAAGAAATTATATTCTGCTGCTTTCAGATAGGATGCCCTTATCAATTAAGTTCATTTGGTCTAATGTGTCATTTAAGGCTCTTGTTTCTTTACTAAATTTCTGTTTGGATGATCTGTCCATTGGTGTAAGTGGGGTCGAATCTCCCACTATTATTATTATTTCTCCTTCTATGGCTATTAGTATTTGCCTTATAGAGGTACTCCTATGTTGGATGCATATGTATTTACAATTGTTATATCTTCTTAGATTGAACCCTTGATCATTATGTAGTGTCCTTGCTCGTTTCTTGTACCAGTCTATATTTTAAGCTCTATGTTGTCTGATATGAGTATTGCTATTCCAGCTTTCTTGATTTGCATTTGCACAGAATGTCTTTCTTCATGCCCTCACTTTCAAGCTATTATGTGTCCCTAGGTCTGAAAAGGGCCTCTTTTCAGCATATAAATCAGTCTTGTTTTTTTATCCATTCAACCAGTTTATATCTTTTGGTTGGAGCATTCAATCCATTTACATTTAAAGTAATTATCAACATGTATGTTCCCATTGACATTTTCTAATTGCTTATGAGTTTGGTCAGTCTTCTACCCTTCCTTTGTTCTCTTGTGGTTTGATGATTATCTTTAATATTGTTTAGGTCGTCTGTATGTGTGTTGTATTTATTGTAGTGTTTTGAAGTTCTCATAATGTTTTGAAGTTCTCATAATATTTTGATATAGCAGTCTGTGTATGTGCAATGTTGTTTTAAATTGCTGGTCTCAATTTCAAATTCAGTAACTGTTCCCTGCATTTGTGCTCTCCACACGGTTGCTTGGTTTTGATATCATATTGTGTGTGAATGATTTCCTACTTTTACCATATGTTTGCCTTTACTGGTAAGCTTTCCCATTTGGGATTTTCTTGTTTCTAGTTGTAACCTCCTTTTTTCTTGCCTGAAAAAGTTCCTTTAGCGTTTATTATAGGGCTCTTTAGCACTTGTTATTGCGCTGGTTTTGTCTTTCTGAATTCTGAGCTTTTGTGTGTCTGTAAAGCTTTTGATTTTGTGTTGAATCTGAATGAAAGCCTTGCTGGGTATTCTTGGTGGTAGGTTTCCTTTCATCACTTTAAATATATCATGCCACTCACTCCTGGCCTGCAGAGTTTCTGCTGAAAAATCAGCTGATAAGGTTATGGAGATTCCCTTGTATATTATTTGCTGCCTTTCCTTCATTGCTTTTGATATTTTTCCTTTGCATTTTAATTTTTGTTAGTTTGATTACTACATGCCTTGACATGTTCCTCCTTGAGTTTATCCTGTATGGGAGTCTCTGCACTTCTTGGACATAGGTGACTATTTTTCCATGTTAGGGAAGTTTTCATCTATGATTACTTCAAATATTTTCCCTAACCCTTTCTGTTTCTCCTTTTCTTCTGGGAGCCCTATGATGCAAATACTGATGCCTTTAATGTTGTCTCAGAGGTGTCTGAGACTGTCCTCATTTCTTTTCATTCCTTCTTCTTTATTTTGTTCTGTGGCAGTAACTTTAACCACACTGTCTTCCACCTCACTTACTTATACTTCTGCCTTAGTGATTCTTTTATTGATTTCATCTGATGTATTTTTTAATTTTTTCAGGGCTCCCCTGGTGGCTTGGTGGGAGGGGCTCAAACTACTGCATAATTGCACTCATCTCACACACTAGTAAAGTAATGCTCAAAATTCTCTAAGCTAGGCTTTAACAGTACATAAACCATAATCTTCCAAATGTTCAAGCCGGATTTAGAAAAGGCAGAGGAGCCAGAGATCAAATTGCCAGCATCTGTTGGATCATTAAAAAGGCAAGAGAGTTCCAGAAAAACATCTGCTTTATTGACTATGCCAAAGCCTTTGACTGTGTGGACCACAACAAACTCTGGAAGATTAAAGAGATGGGAATAGCAGACCACCTTACCTGCCTCCTGAGAAATATGTATGCAGGTCAGGAAACAACAGTTAGAACTGTACATAGAACAGACTGGTTCTAAATCAGGAAAGGAGTATGTAAAGGCTGTATACTGTCACCCTGCTTATTTAACTTATATGCAGAATACATCATGAGAAATACTGGGCTGGATGAAGCACAAGCTGGAATCAAGATTGCCAGGAGAGAAATATCAATAACCTCAGATGTGCAGATGACACCACTCTTATGGCAGAAAGTGAAGAACTAAAGAGTCTCTTGATCAAAGTGAAAGAGGAGAGTGAAAAAGTTGCCCTAAAACTCAGCATTTAGAAAACTAAGGTCATGGTATCTGGTCCCATCACTTTGTGGCAAATAGATGAGGAAACAGTGGAAACAGTGACAGACTGTATTTTGGGGGGCTCCAGAATCACTGCAGATGGTGACTGCAGCCATGAAATTAAAATATGCTTGCTCCTTGGAAGAAAAGTTATGACCAACCTAGACAACATATTAAAAAGCAGAGACATTACTTTGTCAACAAAGGTTTATCTAATCAAACCTAGGTTTTTCCAGTGGTTATGTATGGATGTGAGAGTTGGACTATAAAGAGAGCTGAGCACTGAAGAACTGATGCTTTTGAACTGTGTTGGAGAAGACTCTTGAGAGTCCCTTGGACAGCAAGGAGATACAACTAGTCCATCCTAAAAAAAATTAGTCCTGAATATTTATTGGAAGGACTGATGCTAAAGCTGAAATTCCAATACTTTGGCCATCTGATGCGAAGAACTGACTCATTGAAAAAGACCCTGATGCTGCGAAAGATTGAAGGCAGCAGGAGAAGGGGATGACAGAGGATGGGATGGTTGGACGGCATCACCAACTCTGTGGACATGAATTTGAGTAAACTCAGGGAGCTGGCAATAGACAGGGAGGCCTGGTGTGCTGTGATTCATGGGGTCGCAAGGAGTTGGACACGACTGAGGGACTGAACTGAACTAGTGGCTCAGATGGTAATGAATGCTCCTGCAGTGCAGGATACCTGGGTTTGATACCTGGGTTGGGAAGATCCCCTGAAAAAGGAGAACCCACTCCAGTATTCTTGCCTGGAGAATCCTCATGGACAGAGAAGCTGTTGGGCTACAGTCCATGGGTCTCAAAGAGTGGGATGCAACTAAGGGACTGTACACAGTGTATTTTTTAATTCAGTTATTGTGTTGTTCATCTGTTTGTTCTTTAAAATTTTCATATCTTTGTTAAACATTTCTTATATGTTCTCAGTCTGTGCCTCCATTATATTTTTTCTGAGATTTTGGATTACCTTTAACATCATTAGTCTGAATTCTTTTCCAGGTAAATTGCCTAGCTCCTCTTTATTTTGTAATTGTTGTGGGTTTTTAACTTGTTCCTTCATCTGTACCATATTTCTCTGATTTATTGTTTCATCTAACTTTCACTGTTTATGGTCTCTTTTCCCCAGGCCGTGGGATCATAGTACCTCTTGCCTGTGATGCCCGCCTCTTGGTGGATGAGGTTGGTGTGGGGGCTTGTGCAGACTTCCAGGTGAGAGGAACTCAGTGCCTGCACTCTGGTGAGTAAAGTTGTATTTTGTCCCTTTCCAGCGTTGTGTCACTGTTAGATGCTCAGTCTTGCCAGATTCTTTGCAACCCCATGGACTGCAGTCCACCAGGCTCCTTTGTCCATGCACTTCTCCAGGCAAGATTACTGGAGTGAATAGCCATTCCCTTCTCCGCGGTATCTTCCTGACCCAGGGATCGAACCTGGGTCTCCTGCATTGAGACAGATTCTTTATCATCTGAGTCACCAGGGAAGACCTTGGCTGTGAACTCATTATGATTTTAGGCAGCCTGTCTTCTGATGGGTGGAGCTGAATTCCTATCTTATTGGTTGTTTAGCCTGAAGCCTTCCATCCCTAGATCCTGCAGGCTGCTGGGTATGGCCAGGTCTTAGTGCAAAAATGGGGACTTCCAGGAGAACTCGCACTGAACAATATTCTCTGGGCCCTCTACTACCGGTGTCTGCCCCCACAGTGAGCTATGGCCAGCCTTTGCTTTCCTAGTAAACACACCAACATCCCTTGGTAGAGCTAGCCTGGGTTCCTATGAAAGTATAGCTTCCTGCTAGGTCCTGGTGACATGAGACCTTGTTTGCACCCTCCAAGGATGGAGTTTGTGTTTCTCTCAGCCCTGTGGAGTTTCTGCACTCAAGTTCAAATGGCCTTCAAGGCTAAATGCTCTGAGAGCTCTTCATCCTAATGCTAGACCCTCAGATTGTCCTAGAGAACTATTTTGTGTAGAAACAGCTCTGTGTGTCTTGCGTGGGTTTAATATTTTTTGGTGTGAGGACTCTGTTTAGTATAGATGTGTGTCACATCTTTGCTCAGTGTGTGCTGGCCATTACCCCTTTCACTGGCATTGTGATTCATGTGCTGAGCAAACCTTCACTGGATATTGATCAAGGCCCATGCTTTGCTCTGTGCTTGTCACTGCCCTGTCATGGGGCAGTTGTTGGAGTACAGGCTCTCTGATCTGTAACTTAGTATATTTCTAATCTGTGCTTTGAAGTAGGCAGGGTTGGAGCGCTCCCACTGGGAAGGAAGCCATTGAATGTTTCTCCTGTGGAGCTGTTCATTGGTGAATGTGCTCTGTTGTGTCATCTTTTACCCATCGTGTGAGCTCTCAGAGTACATTGTTGTTGGCACTGCTCAGCCCCACCTTAACCATGAGTATGCCAGCAAATGGTCCTGGTGTCTTTCAGGCATTTTCACCAGGCCACCAGCACAGATCCACTGAAGTCAGGTCCCAGGATTGCAATAAATCATGTTTCTGGACCCAATTTGGGTACTCTCTTAGAGATAGCTCAGACTCTGGCCTGGCCCAGTCACCATGCCAATGTGTCCACAAAGTCTGTAACTGCTGAAGCTAGAGCTGACTCAGCTGCGGGAGCACTCAGATGTTCTGAAGGCACTGAGCTTACAAAGCCAGTCATGGGGGTTTAAATTCATGGTTCAGACATCCACCAGGAGAGATTTCAGCCCTTCTTCCTTAGTTATATGCCCTCCTAATGTGATGTTGGAGAAGACTCTTAAGAGTCCCACGGACTGCAAGGAGATCCAACCAGTCCATTCTAAAGGAGATCAGCCCTGGATGTTCTTTGGAAGGAATGATGCTAAGCTGAAACTCCACCTCATGCAAAGAGTTGACTCATTGGAAAAGACTCTGATGCTGGGAGAGATTGGGGGCAGGAAGAAAAGGGGATGACAGAGGATGAGATGGCTGGATGGCATCACCGACTCAATAGACATGGGTTTGGGTGAACTCCGGGAGTTGGTGATGGACAGGGAGGCCTGGCATGCTGCAATTCATGGGGTCACAAAGAGTCGGACACAACTGAGTGAAATGAACTGAATGTGGTTTTGGCAGAAGGCAATGGCACCCCATTCCAGTACTTTTGCCTGGAAAATCCCATGGACGGAGGAGACTGGTGGGCTACAGTCCACGAGGTTGCTAAGAGTTGGACACGGCTGAGCGACTTCACTTTCACTTTTCACTTTCATGCATTAGAGAAGGAAATGGAAACCCACTCCAGTATTCTTGCCTGGAGCATCTCAGGGATGGAGGAGCCTGGTGGGCTGCCATCTCTGGGGTAGTACAGAGTCGAACATGACTGAAGCAGCAATGAGCTTTTAGCCCCCACCTCTGTGTCTGGGCCACCCACAGGTGTGTGAGACTGCCCCAGAGCACAGGAATGCACCTGGAAAGGAAAGGGCATAGGAGGCGGTGGCTAGGGGTGCACAAGCCTGCTTTGATGGGAGCCCTTCTTAGTGTCTGTGGAGGCAGGGGCTATCATGTGGGGAGAGAGCGTGCAATAGCAGCCCCATCCATTGTGCATCAGTCAACAACAGCACTTTGCTTCTGAGGTCGTCCGGCTTCCTCCAGAGCCCTGATTGCAGGGCTCTCCATTCCTGTTCCCTTATCTTCTCCTCATGGCAACAGCACTTCTCTCCCTGGATCTGCTCTCTAAACCCTATGGTCCAACATCTAGCCTTGGTCCACACTGGCAGACACATGTCTCAGACTGGGGTGTGCAGGGCTGTGGCATAGACCTCTGTGTAGGTCTCACTCTGTCCTGCCTGCCATAGACTTGGCCCCCAAACTTCCCCTTCTGTCCTACATTATTTTCTCACCAGTAAGGAGGCTTCCCCAGGTGAAGGAACTTCTCTCCTTCAGCTTTCCCCACCTGATGGATGCAGGACCCAGCCTACTTCCTCTCCTCTTCCTTTCCCCTTCTTTGTTTCATCCTATCCTGTCATGCAGGGATCTTTCTTGTCCTTTCAGGTGTCTGAGGTCCTCTGCTAGTGTTCAGTGGGTGTTCTGTGAGAATTATTCTGTACGTAAATGTATTCTTGATGCATTTGAGGGGAGAGGTGAAGTGCATGTCTTCCTACTCCACTCCCATCTTGACTCATCCTTGCCAGTTCTTATTTCTGAGTATTATTGAACTCCTTTTTTAGGCACCCTAAGTACAAACTAAGACTAACCATAATTCTTTAATAACATAAGAAAAAGGTAAGGAAAGTTGATAGAGTAAGGCTTTTGGATGTTAGCTGTGGGGCCCAAGTTAAATGGGCAGAAGTCTTTTTTTGGCAGGAATAACAGGAGACAGCTGCTAAGAAGGAAATTCAGTGAAAAAAGGTTCTTAGGCTGGTAAGTCACTTCTTTACTTCTTCTCCCTAAATTTTTCTTTTCATAATTCTCATCTCCTGCTGAGCTTGGTTCTAGAAGGTTTCATAGATCATCACAGAATCATTCAACTTCAGCTTCTTCAGCTTCTCCCCATTAGTCAATGGGGAGTAGACTTGGATTACTGTGATATTGAATGGTTTGCCTTGGAAACGAACAGAGATCATTCTGCCATTTTTGAGATTGCACCCAAATACTACATTTCGGGCTCTTTTGTTGATTATGAGGGTTACTCCATTTCTTCTAAGGGATTCTTGCCCACAGTAGTAGATACAATGGTCATCTGAATTAAATTTGCCCACTCCCATCCATTTTAGTTGACTGATTCCTAAAATGTTGATGTTCACTCTTGCCATCCCCTGTTTGACCACTCAGTTTGGCTTGATTCATAGACCTAACATTCCAGGTTCCTATGCAATATTGCTCTTTACAGCATCGGACTTTACTTCCATCACCAGTCACACCCACAGCTGGGTATTGTTTTCACTTTGGCTCCGTCTCTTCATTCTTTCTGGAGTTATTTCTAAACTCTTCTCCAGTAGCATATTTGGCACCTATCAGCCCGGGGAGTTCATCTTTCAGTGTCATATCTTTTTGCTTTTTCATACTGTTAATGGGGTTCTTAAGGCAAGAATACTAAAGTGGTTTGCCCTTCCTTTCTCCAATGGACCACGTTTTATCAGAACTCTTCACCATGACCCGTCCATTTTTGGTGGCCCTACTCAGCATGTCTCATAGTTTCATTAAGCTAGACAAGGCTGTGGTCCATGTGATCAGTTTGGTTAGTTTTCTGTGATTGTGGTTTTCATTGTCTGCCCTCTGATGGATAAGGATAAGAGACTTATGGAAGCTTCCTGTTGGGAGATACTGACTGGGGGAAACTAGATCTTGTTCTGATGGGCAGGGCCTGGCTCAGTAAAACTTTATCCAAATTTCTGGTGATGAGCAAGACTGTGTCCCCACCCTGCTGTTTGACCTGAGGCCAAACTGCGATAGGGGTAATTACGGTAATGGTGACCTCCTTCAAAAGGACTTGTGCTCTCTCTGTTGTATTCAGTTCCCCCGCCCCCACAGCAGGCCACTGTCGATCCACGCCTCCACCAGAGACTCCTGGAATTTCTCCTGTCTCCTAGTGCACACAAGATTTTGTTTGTCCCCTCCAAGAGTCTCTTTCCCCAATCCTGTGAAAGTTCTATAATCAAATCTCACTGGCCTCCAGTCTTGCTCCTTGGGAAAAAAGCTATGATCAAACTAGACATCATATTGAAAGGCAGACATTACTTTGCCAACAAAGGTCCATCTAATCAGAACTATGTTTTTTTCAGTAGTCATGTATGGATGTGAGAGTTGGACCATAAAGAAAGCTGAGCACCGAAGAATTGGTGCTTTTGAACTGTAGTATTAGAGAAGACTCTTGGGAGTCTCTTGAATAGCAAGGAGATCCAACCAGTCAGTCCTAAAGGAAATCAGTCCTGAATATTCATTGGAAGGACTGAAGCTGAAGCTCCAATACTTTGGCCACCTGATGTGAAGAACTGACTCATTGGAAAAGATTGTTTTTAACTCCCTTATCTCTGTACGCTTTAAAGATTTATATTAATTCCTGCCAACAGTGTGTTTGGAGCAAACACCTGGAGCATCTCTGGCAAGAAATGGAGGATGAGATGAACTGGTTTTATTCACTTTTCCAGTTCCTTCATGGAGAGTCTGACTAAAGAGGTCACTTGCAACCAATCCTCAGCATCCCACCTGATGCTGGGAAAGATTAAAGGCAGGAGGAGAAGGAGATGACAGAGGTTAAGATGGTTGAATGGTGTCACCAACTGGATGGACATGAGTTTGAGCAAGCTCCTGGAGTTGGTGAAGGACAGGGAATCCTGAATCCTGGCTGCTGCAGTCCATGGGGCTGCAAATAGTCAGACACAACTGAGTGACTGAAATGAACTGAACTGTGCTTGGTGCACCAACAGCAACAAGCAGTGAACATTAGAATTTTATGGTGCCAACTTCTTTCTAGCAAATGACTTATTCCTAATAGCAAAGGCACTTCCTCCTCTGCAGAGTCCAACTTGTCCAAAGACATTCAAACACTTGCTTCTCTTAACTCTTCAGATGCTAGAAAGTTGGATTCTTTGATCACACAACCCTGCCCTAGATCTCAGGCTGCTTTGTAAAGCTTGTCTTCACTCTTTTTTTTTGGCTATATTCCTGTTGTACCTGCTCCCCTCATACCAATTTGAGATAGAGAGATAGAAACCAAACCCTCCAACCCTCACTGTTGGCAGGAATTAACATTAATTTTTTAAAGGGTACAGAGATAAGAAAGTTAAAAACAAAAAAGCCCAGATAGGACCAAGATGGTAATACCTCTGATCTTCAATAGACCCTGAGTCTCATTATATGCTGATTTTACTAATTAGCATATTAAAAGGCACATCTACCAGTAGCCACGACTGGACTGGACATTAAGGATAGAAAGGAGGTGGCACCCCACACTCTTGAAAAAGCCCTGCTCTGCTTCCTTGTCATTAGCCTCATTCATCTTTATTCTTTAAATCACTCTTGCCAAGTGTGCGAGAAGCTGATCTGTGAACTTTGTTCTCGCTTCTTTATTATTAAGTTTTAATTGTGTTTGTTTCAGCTTCAGTTTCATTATTCACCTATTTAAATCCAAAGGAAGAAAGAGCTATCCCCTAGCTGAGGCAGAGGGTCTCAGTCGGGCTGGGGCCTGAGCAGGGTCTCTATGACTTAATTAGGGAACACATCCTCTGCTTTCAGTTTTTCAGGTCTACTATTCCCTTCTGTCTCAGCCTGTTAAAATTAGTGGTTGGTTTGCCTCCAAGCATATCACATTAGGGCAGCTACAGAGCTTGAACTGTATCCCGGCCTCTGAAGTAAACCAAACCAAAGATTCAATGTGAAGAACAGAATTATTCATGTCTTGTAACCACTGTGTGTGAATGTATGCGAGAGGGACCACAGTTTATTCAGCATAAATATTTGGGCTCCTCCTCCCCCTTTTTTTTCTCAAATGGAAGCATGCAGAGTTTCTATAATTTGAATGGCAGTAGTCATTAGTTGATCTTAAAATATACTATCTTTTCTATAAACATTTTCTCCCAAGTTATGGGTTTAGTTTCATCCTGCTTTGTTCCTTTCTTTAGGAAAGGATGGTGTTAAAATACCATTAAGTAAAATAAGGAGTTTTATGCTGAGGTCTCCACATCAGTGAATTTGCATTTTATAAGAACACCCTACAAGGATATCGGTCTCTTTCCTTGAAATTTTAGATGGATCCATTTCAGCTGTGCACATCCTACTTTATGCTCTAATGTGGCCAGATTGCCATAGCTTTAATTTAAGGCACAGGTTTCTGGTGATAATATACATCGACACTTTTCCAGTGTTGGCTGAGAATGGGTCTGTAAAGACTTTGAGTTGGATCATTACTAATGAAAACTTAAATGTGTGACCCCCCCAAACAGATGGACAAATTCTGTTAGTATTTTAATATATTCAATACTTTCTAAACTTATACACATTCCCAGATAATATGACTCTTTTTTTAATGACTAACTTTCTATATAAGAAATATTTTAGTTGTATGATAAAAGGAAAAATTGCCCCAGACGTTAAAAAGAAAACAATGAGAGCATGCTATCAGCAATAGCAGTATTAGTTCTTTAAAATATATAATCTGATTTTTGTTATTCATTCTCTAGCTTGTGTCCGACTCTTTGTGAGCCCTTGGACTGCAGCATGCCAGGCGGTCCCCTGTCCTCCACTATTTCCCAGAGTTTGCTCAAATTCATGTCCATTGAGTCTGTGATGCCATCCAACCATCTCATCCTCTGCCGCCCTCTTCTCCTATTGTCTTCAATCTTTCCCAGCATCAGGATCTTTTCCAATGAGTTGGCTCTTCACATCAGGTGGCCAAAGTATTGACTGTTTTCATGTAATTTAAAATGTATCCAGATTAAATGTGCCTGATTTTTATGAAGTGAAAGTGTTAATTGCTCAGTCGTGTTCAACTCTTTGCGATCCCACAGACTGTATCCCACCAGGCTCCTCTGTCCATGGAATTCTCCAGGAAAGAATACTGGAGTGGGTAGCTAGCTATTCCCTTTAGAGAAGGCAATGGCACCCCACTCCAGTACTCTTGCCTGGAAAATCTCATGGACGGAGGAGCCTGGCAGGCCGCAGTCCATGGGGTTGCAAAGAGTCGGACACGACTGAGCGACTTCACTTTCACTTTTCACTTTCACGCATTGGAGAAGGAAATGGCAACCTGCCTGGAGAATCCCAGGGATGGCGGAGCCTGGTGGGCTGCCGTCTATGGGGTTGCACAGAGTCAGACACGACTGCAGTGACTTAGCAGCAGCAGCAGCATAGTAAATACCTTGAGTCAAACCTCAGACTTAACAGGGCCACATAGAAATACAGCTCTCTCTGAGATACTAATTTCATTTCATATACCACAAGTATATATCCAAGTAGTAGGATTGCTGGATCATATGGCTGTTCTATTTTTAACTTTTTTGAGGAAACTCCACAGTGTTTTCTGTTTTGGCTATGCCAATTTACCTTCCCACCAATGATGCATGAGGGCTCCCTTACATCTGTGCCTCTTGTTTCGATGATGTCAATTCTAACCAATGTAAGGTGATATCTTGTGGATTTGATTTGCATTTCCCTGATGATTAATGATTGTAAACATTTTTTATGTAGCTATTGACCATTTCTATTGTCATCTTTGGGAAAATGTCAATTCAGTTCCTCTATTTTTAAGAAGGTTTTTTTTTTTTTTTCTCTTTTGAATTGTATGAGTTCTTAATAGTTTAGAATTAACTGCTTATATATCTGATTTACAAAATATTTCTCTCCATCTGTAGGTTGCCTTTTCATTATGATGACTGTTTCTTTTGCTGTGCAGGAGTTTTTAAGTTTGATGTAATTATACTTAGTTATTTTTGCTGCTTGTGCTTTTGATGTTATGTCCCACATATTGTTGCCAGGATCAGTGTCAAGGAACTTTCCCTTATGCTTTCTTCTAATTTCATGGTTTCAGATCCTATGTTTAAGTCTTTAATCTATTTTGAATTAATTTTCAAAATTTGTGAGTGGTATAAGATGGCGATCCAATTTCATTCCTCTGCATATGATTATCCAGTTTTCCCAAAACCATTTATTAAAGAGACTAGGAAATTTCCCTGGTAGCTCAGAGGTTAAAGTGTCTGCCTGCAATGTGGGAGACCTGGGTTCGATCCCTGGGTTGGGAAGATTCCCTGGAGAAGGAAATGGCAACCCACTCTAGTAATCTTGCCTGGAAAATCCCATGGACAGAGGAGCCTGGTGGGCTACAGTCCACGAGGTCGCTGAAGGTCGGACACGACTGAGCGACTTCACTTTCACTTTCAGGAAATCACAACCCACTCCAGTATTCTTGCTTAGAGAATCTCATGGACAGAGGAGCCTGGCAAGCTAGTCCATGGAGTCACACAGTTTCAGGCATGACTGAAGCAACTTAGCATGTCCTTTTCTCACTGAGTATTCTTGGCTCCCTTGTCAAATATTGACCTTATATGTGAGCGTTTATTTCTGGTCTCTCATGTCTACCCCCCATTGGTCTGTGTGTCTATTCTTGTGCTAGACATACTGTTTTGATTACTACAGATTTCTAATAGTTTGAAATCAAGAAACGTGAAGCCTCCAGCATTGTTCTTCTTTCTCATGATTGCTTTGATTATACGGGGTCTTTTGTGATTCCATACAAATTTTGGGGTTATTTTTATCTGATTAAAATGGATTGAAATTTTGCTAGATTGCTTTGAATTTGTAGATGGCATTGGATTGAAGGAACATTTTAACCATACTGTTTCTTTCAATCTATGAATGAGGTATATATTTGTGTTTTCATTAATATCGCTAATCAAAGTTTTTAGTTTTTAGTATCCAGGTCTTTTGCCTTCTTGGTTAAATATATCCCTAAGAACTTTATTGTTTTTGATACTATTATGAATGAGATTGTTTCTTTTTCAGATAGTTCATTGTTAGTTTATAGAAATGCAGCTGATTTCTTAAATTGATTTTTGTATCCTGCAACTTTACTGAATTTGCTGATTAGTTATAAGAGGTTTTTTTAATGGACTCTTTAAGGATTTTCTTTATATAAAATCGTATCTACAAACATATTATTTTACTTTTCTTTTCTGATTTGGATGCCTTTCATTTCTATTTCTTGCCTGCTCACTCTGGCTAGGGTTTCCATTGCTTTGTTGAATAGCAGTGATGAGAGTAGGTATCCCTGTCTTATTCCTGATTTTAGACAAAAAGCTTTCAATTTTTCACTGTTGATGTTAGCTGTGGGTTTTTTATATATGACATTTATCATGTTGAAGTACTTTCCTTCTATATCCAACTTACTGAGGTTTTATCCTAAAAGGATTTGTATTTTTCAAATGCTTTTCTGCATCTATTGAGATGATCATAGATTTTATCTTTCATTCTGTTAAAATAGTGTCTCACATTTACTAATTTCCATGTATTAACCAACTCCAAGGAAAAATCCTGTTGACCATGGTATAGATTATTTTTATATTTTTATGTGCTGTTGAATTATGTTTGCTGATATTTATTTTATTGAGAATTTTTGGATTGGTATTCATCAGAGATATTGACCTATAATTTTCTTTTATTATCTTTATCTAACTTAGATATCAGGGTAATTCTGGCTTTGTAAAAATGAGTTTGGAAATGTTTCCTCCTTTTAAATTTACTGGAAAAGTTTGAGAAGAATTAGCATTAATTCTTCATATGTTTGGCAGAATTTATCAGTAAAGCCATTTAGTTCTTGACTTTTCTTCGTTGAGAGTTTGTGATTATTGATTCAATCTCCATATTAGTAATTGGTCTGTTCAGATTTTCTATTTTTCCATAATTTAGTCTTGGTAGCTGTCATGTTTCTAGGAACTTATTCACTTCTTCTAGGTTAGTTATCTAATTTGTTGGCTTATGATTGTTTTTTACAGTCTCTAACAGACTGGTTCCAAATAGGAAAAGGAGTATGTCAAGGCTGTATACTGTCACCCTGTTTATTTAACTTATACGCAGAGTACACCATGAGAACTGCTGGACTAGAAGAAACACAAGCTGGAATCAAGATTGCCGGGAGAAAGATCAATAACCTCAGATATGCAGACGACACCACCCTTATGGCAGAAAGTGAAGAGGAACTAAAGAACCTCTTGATGAAAGTGACAGAGGAGAGTGAAAAAGTTGGCTTAAAGCTCCACATTCAGAAAACAAAGATCATGGCATCCAGTCCCATCACTTCATGGGAAATACATGGAGAAACAGTAGAAACTGTGTCAGACTTTATTTTTTGGGGCTTCAAAATCGCCACAGATGGTGACTGCAGCCATGAAATTAAAAGACGCTTACTCCTTGGAAGAAAAGTTATGACCAACCTAGATAGTATATTCAAAAGCAGAGACATTACTTTGCCAACTAAGGTCCATCTAGTCAAGGCTATGGTTTTCCCAGTGGTCATGTATGGATGTGAGAGTTGGACAGTGAAGAAGACTGAGCGCCGAAGAATTGGTGCTTTTGAACTGTGTTGTTGGAGAAGACTCTTGAGCATCCCCTGGACTGCAAAGAGATCCAACCAGTCCATTCTGAAGGAGATCAGCCCTGGGATTTCTTTGGAAGGAATGATGCTAAAGCTGAAACTCCAGTACTTTGGCCACCTCATGCGAAGAGTTAAAGAATTGATGCTTTTGAACTGTGGTGTTGGAGAAGACTCTTGAGAGTCCCCTGCACTGCAAGGAGATCCAACCAGTCCATTCTGAAGGAGATCAGCCCTGGGATTTCTTTGGAAGGAATGATGCTAAAGCTGAAACTCCAGTACTTGGGCCACTGCATGAGAAGAGTTGACTCACTGGAAAAAACTCTGATGCTGGGAGGGATTGGGGGCAGGAGGAGAAGGAGACGACCAAGGATGAGATGGCTGGATGGCATCACAGACTCGATGGACGTGAGTCTGAGTGAACTCCGAGAGATGGTGATGGACAGGGAGGCCTGGCATGCTGCGATTCATGGGGTCACAAAGAGTCGGACACGACTGAGCAACTGAACTGAACTGTGTCTGGCAGAGCCAGTGTGAGATGAAGAGATAGTCCTTCCCAGCCACCAGATAATCAGGAGTTTTGGCAGGACATTTGGTCACACACTGAGACAGTGAGGAGTCAGACAAAAAGCACAAACTGTGGTGCTGAAATGGCTTAATAAGGAACGTAGTGATGTGACCAGTGATCGTCCAGCACAATATTCTGCAGGTCCAGTTGGGGATGATACATTTCATTGGCAGACCACAATTACGAACAAGAATGGCAGCCCATATGGAGGCAGAAGAATTGAAGAATTGAAGATACTGAAATATTCACTTATTGAATATTCATTTATCATACAGACATGAACACTAATGACGGCACTCAGTTCACTACTCTAAGATCACTGCGGTCTCTTGCTTTCATGATTTCTAGAGTTCTGGTGTCCATTTGTTCCCTGCTATGCAAACAGGACCCAGGTGATAGCCTCCCCAGTGCTAAAGGTTGCATAGATCTATAAAACAGAAAGAAGCAAAAGGATTCAGACGGAGAAGGAGAAATATTATATGACATATCTTATATGTATAATTTTTAAAAATGATACAAATGAATTTAATTACAAAATAGAAAGACTTACAGTCTCAGAGAACAAATTTATGATTGCCACTGGGGAAGGATGTGCGACAGGAATAGTTAGGAGATTTGGGATGGACATGTACACACTGCTATATTTAAAATGGATAACCAACAAGGATGTACTGTATCACACAGGGGACTCTGCTTAATATTATGTGGCAGTGTTGATGGAAGTTTGGAGGAGAGTGGATACATGTATATATATGGCTGAGTCCCTTCACTGTTCACCTGAAAACTGTCACAATATTGTTAATTTGGTATCCCCCAACACAAAATAAAAAAAGCTAAAATTTTACAAAAACTGTGCCTCCAGTGCAAGCTGTGTGCATTCAAACCCTGGTTGGGGAATTAAGATCCCATGTGCCACATAGCAAACCAATCAACAAAATATCATCACAGAAATAAGTGATGGGGCTCCATCAAAGAAATAATTGATAAGCTAGACTTCATTCCCTTTAAACTTCTGCTCTATAAAAATACACCAAGAGAACAAGAAGATAAGCCATAGTCAGGGAGAAAACATTTGCAAAAGACATATCTGATGAAGGCTCCAATCTAAAATAGACAAAGGACTCTTAATATTAATAAGAAGAAAACTAACATCTAATAAAAAATGGACCAAAGATATGAATAGATACCTCAACACAGAAGATACACAGATGGCATACAAGCATATGAAAAGAAGCTCCACATCATATACCATTGAAATTGAAAGTGAAGTCGCTCAGTTGTGTCCCACTCTTTGTGATCCCATGGACTGTAGCAAACCAGGTTCCTCTGTCCATGGGATTTCCAGAGCAAGAATATTGGAGTGGGTTGCCAATTCCTTCTCCAGGGGATTTCCCCAAACCAGGGATCAAACCAGATCTCCAGCATTACAGGTAGATGCTTTACCATCTGAGCCACCAGGGAGTCACATACCATTAGGGAACTGCAAATTAAAAAAAAAAAGGCGGATACCATGACATGCCTTTCAGAATGGCCAGCATCCAAAGGACTGACAACACCAAATGCTGGTAAGGATGTGAATCAACAAGAACTCTCGTTCCTCGGTGGTGGTGATGCAAAATGGTAGAGCCACTTTGGAAAACAGTTCACATGTTTCTTAGTAAACTATATATATTCAACACTGCTGGTAGGAATGTAAATTGGTGCAGCCAAATTACAGGGAACACAGTGTAGCAGTTCCTCAAAAAATCAAAAATAACACATAATACTTTCCACAATTCCACTACTATCCAAAGGAATTGAAATCAGGACCATGAAGAGAGCTCTGCACTCCCATGTTCACTGCAGCACTACTCACAATAGCCAAGAAGGGAAGCAGCCTAGGTGTCCAGGGACAGATGAATGGATAAAGAAGATGCAAAATATACATACAATGGAATATCATTCAGCCTAAAAAGAAGCTAACCTCTCCAGTTATGACAGTGTGGATAAACCTAGAGGACCTTCTGCTACAGTGAAATAAGCCAGACACAGAAGGACAAATACTGCATGTCATTTATATGAAGAATCTAAAGTGGTCAAAGTCAAAAAAGCAGAGACTAGAGTGGTAGTTGCCATGGTCTATGGGAGGGTAAATGAGAAGGAATTGTAGACTTAAAAAACATTCACAACCTATGCATGAGACAGGGTGCTCAGGGCTGGTGCATTGGGATGACCCCAAGAGATGGGATGGGGAGGGAGGTGGGAGGGGGTTCAGGAAAGGGAACAATGTATACCCATGGCTGACTCATGTCAATGTTTGGCAAAAGCCACCACAATACTGTAAAGTAGTTAGCCTCCAATTGAAATAAATACATTAAAAGCAATTAAAAAAAAATACATACACAACCTAAAAGTTGACAAGTATGTTCTCTTTGGTACAAACCTTTAGGACTTCAACCCAGGAAGCAGCATCTCAAGTGACCCTGAGAGAACTGTGCCAAAGAAGGGAGGGGAGGAGCCAGGTTACATAGAAGGTTTGCAGCAAAGGGCAGGTAGTCTGAAAATCAAAAGATTATGATAAATGAAGGAAAACCAGATAACCCAGGTTAAGGAATTTAGCACTTTTCCATCTATGGAAAATATGGGCTCACTGAAATCATTCCTTTGATATGAAGTTCACATATCTGTGGCCTGTATCCTGTATTTTTACATCCTGTGTTCCCTCAGGGTTCACCATCCGTAGTGGCTGCAACTGTTGATAACTCACACTGTTTATTTGCTGATACAGCAGGCAGTATTCCGATTCTCAGTATTAATCAAAAGTTATAAAATTTAGTTATACAAAATGAATAAGTTCTTGGATCTACTATATAATATAGAGCTTATAGTTAAGAATACTATATTGTACACTAAGATGTCAAATCTTACGGTAAGTGTTTTTATCACAGATACAAAAAAAAAAAAAAAACCGGTGAGAAGCTATCTGTCAAAATGGCCACCATCAAAAAATCTATAAACAATAAATGCTGGAGAGGGTGTGGAGAAAAGGGAACTCTCTTGCATTGTTGGTGGGAATGTAAATTGATACAGCCTCTATGGAGAAGAGTATGAAGTTTCCTTAAAAATTAGGAATAAAACTACCACATGACCCAACCATCCCACTACTGGGCATAAACCCTCAGGAAACCATAACTGAATAAGACACATGTGCTCCAGTGTTCATTGCAGCACTGTTTACAACAGATAGGCTACAGAATCAACCTAGATACCCATCATCGAATGGAAAAAGAAGCTTTGGTACATGTATACAATGAAATACTACTCAGCCATAAAAAAAGACCATATTTGAGTGAGTTCCAATGTAGTGGATAAACCTAGGGCCTATTATACTGAGTGAAGAAAGTCAGAAAGAGAAATATAAATATCCACAGCAGCTGCTGAGGGTATAAACATTACAAGAGCTATCAAAATGTGACACAGACATGAAGTGAGCAAATAGTGCTGGAAAGATGGAGTCGAAAGACTTGCTGGAAGCAAGGTTGACTAACACAAACTTTTGATTTGGTCAAGAAAAAAAAAAAAAGAAAAGAAAAGCAGTACCTGTGAAATACAATAAAGCAAAGTGCAACAGAGTGAAGTGTGCCTGTAATTGTTAAGGGCAGTTCCCCATCCCAGGTTTCGTCTTTAAACCATGTAGGCCACCACGTGAGAACCTGGTCTCTGGTCTCAATTACAACAGCCTCATCCAGCCCGCATGCATGTAATTTATAATTCCTTCCCACTGAAGGACTTACATTTTCCCAAGGCCCACCGCTACTTTGTATCAGGGAATTCACATTTGACTGCTGTCATGTCACCATTTCCTTTACATGACAGCTGCCTCTCCACTCTATATTTTTATGGTCAGTGGCTAGATCTTTTTCTCAGCTCTCCAAGTACTAGCACAGAGTCTTCTATGAGCAGGGGCTCAATTAAAGCTTAGGGAATAAATGAGCCTGTGAGCATGAGGATTAATTTCTTAGAAATTAATTATATATTTTTGAATTAATGAAGCATACACAATCACTTATAATTTTGTAAAAACACAGACTTCAAAAGACAAGGAAACCAAGTGCCATCCATCTTAATTTCCCTCTATTTCTTGACCTCACATATTTCACTATTTAATTTTTTTCATATTTTCAAGGAAATAACATATTGTAATGCCATTTTATCTGTACCAGCTTACTAAATAAGATGGAAGCTTTCCCATTATTCTACACAACAGAAGAACTCTTATCCTTAAGACATATAAACAACAGTAATTGTGAGTAATGTCATTCGTACACTTAGATTATAAGCTTCCATTGAGGGGCAACCTTTGAAAAGTAGCACAAACATTAAAACACAGATTTATCTCTGAATTCCTCATACAGAACACAAACCCCAAGGAATTATACACTGTGCACCCTCTGGGATGCCCAGTTCTATACCACTTAGAGAACACTGAATGCTATATTCAGCCACAAGGTACAGAATTTGGCTCAGCTCCACTGGGTGTGGGAAGATTTGCTGGAGGAACACTGGGACCTCCGCTGGCTTGGGCGCTCTCTTCCTCACCTCTCAAAGCTGAGATACCCAGGATCTCCATAGCTGACAGAAGGGGTGGGGGGGAGAAGCCTGGCGGGGTCTTCTACAGTCCTCATCAGAGCCCCCATCTTCGTATCTACCAGAGTCTGATGCTCCTCCCTTTACCAAACCTTGTCCACAAGCCTCCAAACAGTTTCCCCTCTGAGTTCGGCAGGGGAGAAGTCCGGGAATTGAGCACATGGGTGCCGCTTTGTCTCGCCATCTTTACCGCCCCAGGCCTCGTCAGCACTCGGCGCTCTCCCGGTGGCTGGAGTTAGGACCTTGGTTTCCTTCATTTACAGAATCAAGTAATCCCTTATCTTACAGAAGGTCTTAGACCAAGAAATACGGAGGAAATCGGCCTGAGAGAGTTGTAGGAACCGTCCCCTGCCGATCACAGAGATGAGACCCTTGGCGTTATCTTTGTTACACGACAGGAGAATGGTCCCTTGAGTCCACATTCAGGTCCTCACCTTACCTTCACATCAGTCCTGGGAATCCACTCTTAGCCACAGATGCGCCGAACATCAGTGCGAGCTCTTCGCCCCCAGCACGGAAGTGTTGCAGAGACACTTCCGGCTATGGCTGCCCTGTGCACGATCTCTGAGGGATGATGGAAGGGGCGGGCTCTGTGGAGACCTGACGATCAGTGTTCAGTGGTCCCTGGGTCATCCCTTCGGGTCCTCACCATGCCAGCTGTCAGAGCCCGGGACCCTTTGCACTATGGACTTGGGTCCTCCTGCCCCCAGACCAAGCCCTCACCTCTCCGAGTCCCTAGTGGGGATTCAGGGCACTTCTCTGACCATCTCTACCTGACAGGGGGAGCACCCCCCTGTGAGCCTTCCTCCTTGGTGGGAGAGACGCTCTCAGCTCTCATTAGCGCTCATGGTCCTCATCTTCCCAGTGGTGATGGCTAAGATGTAACCCAGCTAAGAACTGGAGTTCCATCCATTCCCTCGCTGAGACCAGACAGAAATAAAAAGGCTTCTCATCTCTATCACTCTGCCTGGAGCTTCTGGGCTTAAGAATAGGGGCAGGGGTCTGTAAAGCCTCCTCATTCGTGAATTCACCTCTCAGAGTCCCTAGTGCGATTCAAGGCACTTCTCTGAGCATCTCTCCTTGACGGGGGAGCGCCACTATTTGAGCCTTCCTCCTTGGCGGGAGAGACCCTCTCAGCACTCATGGTCTTCATCTTCCCAGTTGTGATGGCCAAGATGCTACCCTCCTAAGAAATGGGGTTCCACCCATTCCCTCGCTGACACCAGACAGAAATAAAGAGGCTTCCCATCCCTATCACTCTGCCTGGAGCCTCTGGGGTTAAAATAGGGGCAGGGGTCTCTAAAGCCTCCTCATTTGTGGGTCTAATGATACTTTTTTCTTCACTCAGGGACCTCACCACGCTCCTAGCCAGTCTTGGGACCTGAGCCTCGAAGATTCTTCCTCCGCTCAACTGAGGCCATTCTTCTTAGACTGAGACTTTGACCTCACAGAGAACTACAAGGCTATTAAGAGGCAATGTCCTATCTGGGCATTCGAGGCCTTAGAGCAAGTTTGGGCAGGTCTCTGAATGACCTGTATTTTATGCTGGTTGTCTCTCCAGGCCTCACTTATGGGGGCCCAAATTTTGTCTATGTCTTGGATTAAAAGATTCCCGGGGAACACCACATCCCAGCAAACTCTTGAGCAGTGTCCCTAATGCAAACCTTACAGTTTCATGCCCCAGACTTGACCTGAGATGGGGAAAATAACACGGAAGGCAGGGGGCAAATGGGGTGCACTCCCAGAGAAAAATGCTGCCCCATCCTTTTCAAAAGTCAGTCACTTTTCATGATTGTTTTCATTGATTGATAGGCATACTTTTAAAACATTGTACTACATGTAATCATGCTTCACAAATATTGTGTTCCGTTACAAACTGAAAGTTTATGGTAACCATGCACTGAACATGTCTATGGCACCATTTTCCCAACATCATGTATTCACTTGGCGTCCCTGTCCCACATATTGTTAATTCTTTAAATATGTTAAACTCTTTTCTTATTTTATTTCTTATGGTGCTCTGATCAGTTGTCTCTGTTACTATTGTAACTGTCTTACATTTGCAGATAAGCTATGTGCATTTTTTGGACATCTTCTAGTAAGTGTACAATAGGATTCACAACTTTTATAAGCACTGGGAATCCCCCAAATTCCTAATGATATATTCTATGGCAATTTTCACTTTACTGCAGTGATCTATAACCCAAGTCACCATATCTGAGATATGAGTACAATTCTAAAGGAAAAAAGCCATCCAAGATGGTTTTGTGCTATTCTGATTGAGGTTACCTGACACTGCAGAGAGAGAGGATCTTACTGTCCCTATCATCTGTTTCTCTTCTTTAATCCTATCATGTATTGATGTAGCCTTCAAGGCTTTGTGCCTAAAGAAGTGTATTGGAATATATCCAGAGTCCTTACTTTTATCCCAAGATACCTTTGAGTGTTAAGGAACATGAGCTCTGCTTTAGGCCAAGAGGCGTGTAACAGTGTCGGATAGAGAGGAATTCAGAGAGGAATCTAACTCCAGGCCTAGCAGTCACTAGTGGTCCCCAGCAAGGGCTCGCTGCCTGATGCACATAGAAGCCAATGTTATGGAAAGGGCTTTTGAGAGAAAAACTTTAATGCAAGTTGCAGTAGCAAGAAGACAGGAAGACTTGACCTGAGATGGGGAAAATAACACAGAAGGCAGGGGCAGAATGGGGTGCACTCCCAGAGAAAAATGCTGCTCCATCCTTTGCAAAAGCCAGAGTCAGTCGCTTTTCATTACTTGTTTTAATTGACAGGCGTACATTTAAAACATTGTACTGCATGTACTCATGCTTCACAAATACTGTTTCATTACAAACTGAAAGTTTATGGTAACCATGCACTGAACATGTCTATGGCAACATTTTCCCAACATCATGTATTCACTTGGGGTCCCTTTTCCACATATTGTTAATTCTTTAAATATGTTAAACTCTTTCCTTATTTTATTTCTTATGGTGCTCTGATCAGTTGTCTTTGTTACTATTGTAACGGTCTTACACTTGTAAATTAAGCTATGTACATTTTTTAGACATCTTCTAGTAAGTGTACAATAGGATTAACCAGTTTTAAAGCACTGGGAATCCCCCAAATTCCTAATGATTTACACTATGGCAATTTTCACTTTATTGCAGTGATCTAGAATCCAAGTCACCATATCTGAGCTGTTGGTACAATTCTAAATAAAAAAGCCATCCAAGATGGTTTTGTGCTATTCTGATTGAGCTTATCTGACACTGCACAGAGAGACAATCTTACTGTCCCTATCATCTGTTTCTATTCTTTATTCCTGTTATTTACTGATGTAGCCTTCAAGGCTTTGTGCCTAAAGAAGTGTATTGGAATATATCCAGGGTCCTTACTTTTATCCCAAGATACATTTGAGTCTTAAGGGACACAAGCTCTGCTGAGGGTCAAGAGGAGTGTAACAGCGTCAGATCTAGAGGAATACAGAGAGGAATCTAACTCCAGGCCTATCAGTCACTAGTGGTCCCCAGCAAGGGCTCACCCCGTGATGCACATAGAAGCCAATGTTATGGAAAGGGCTTTTGAGAGAAAAACTTAAATGCAAGCTGGAATGGCAAGAAGACAGGAAGTAGGGCTCTCACATCTGTCTCCTCAACCAGAGTTTGAGGTAAAATTAAAGGGTTTAGGGGAACAGCAGACTTGGAAGCTAATTGGCTAGTCTTGAATTAGTTCATGTAAGCAATTCATGCTGCTAGAAGCCAGATGTTCCATACTGAAGGACTTCATACAGTTCTCCCATGGCAACATTCCTACTCTGAGAGTCCCACAGACGGAACCCTCTTGGTTCTGCAGTCATCCTGGAAACACAGGCTCCTTTTGGCACATGCATAGTGCTGCCTCCAAAAATAACTCAAGGTTTGATTAATCAACAACCAGGTTTAAGGAGGCAAAACCACTATAAACTGGTCAATGCTTTATGTTTCAATCTCCCCATGTCTCTTTGTACATTCTTCAAGCTTGTGGGAAATCATCCTCAATTTGGTAAATGATTCTCAACTTCTGTAGAAAATGATAATCCCAGGTCCCAGATTTTTGTACCACCAGAACAGGAGTGTTATATAAGCATTGACAACATTGGATTCATTGTTATTTAAGAAAGGTGATTATCAGAGGCTTTGTTTCCTTCACATGTCTCTTTACAGGCAATTGCTTTAAGTTTGATGTTTTGGTGCCTGGGTGGAATTTATTACTATTGAGTCAGCTGTCTTGGCTCTTCCTGGCCACTCATCAGCCCAAACTGGGCTCTGCACTTGGCTGAACAATTTCTTCCACTGTAGTGCTCAAAATAGTTTACATTTTGGCCAGCAAACAGAGCCTGGACCAACTGTCTTTAACTAATGCTTGATGCCTCGTCCCAGCCTTCATGGATTGCAGTAGACATCAACCAGCACTCTTATCAGGAGCTTGAGGTCTCTGGATGAGACAGAAATGTTGGCTTCCCCTGGAAAGCCCTTGTATCCATGGGAGCTGTAGGAAAGCCTTCAGGGCTTGTCTATCTCTGGCTCAGAGCACTTTGTTCCTTTCTAGGAAGAAAATGGGCAAACTTGAGGCCTCGCTCCTTAATTTAGGACCCAATTTCATCTCCTAGTTTGGTTTCTGGAAAGTGTTGGCTGTATCAGTTCCCTGGAGACACTATTGAGATGAATTCAAGGCGACCAGCTTGGACCTGAGGGTTCACTTAAAGAACCCTGAAAAGTTTTCCATTATGCTATGTGGTTGTCAAATTGCAGCTTGAAAGGCACACGTGCTACCCAGCTTCCAAGGAATCTGTACCACCAGTTCCACAACTGGAGCCCACTTGGTCAGAGGCTCCTAATATTTCTGCCCTGCCATGTGCTGAATGCATGCTTGTCTACTGAAGAGGGTCCTGTGGCAGTTCAGGCTCTGTCTCAGTCTCTACGTAGAAAACCTTATTTAGTGAGCAGGAGGCTGAGGGAGTGATTGCATCACATTGAAGAAAGTGAATGAGGAAGCTGTCTTAGACTCAGACAGAGCTGACTTTTAGAGAGCCATTCAGGAGCACACACATTTAAACATCGATTCTCTCACTTCCTTTCTGAGCATGCTGGGGTTGAATCTTTCTGGTGGATGACCAAAATACTTTACCCTTCCAGCAGAGATCACCAACAAGCAAATCTAGATGTCTGGGCAATTTCCAGGGGTAGTACATTCACTCCAAGACCTCTATGTAGCCCATGGCTTTTAAGACCACAACCAATGGCTATTTTTCCTGGTAAATTTCATTTTTAACATCACAGATGCAAAAATATATAAACATAGTTCAGTACTACCTCCCTGCTATTCTGGCTGATACAGAATATGGCTAGATTTTTAGTGAGGAAAGACCAGAATGTGTCCAATTGTATGAAATTCCTTAGATGGATTAGGGTGTAATCTTCTGGGGGAGAGACTTTTCCTGCTTTATACTCCCTCATTTTATATTTATGCTTATGCCACAACAAGGTAATCAGGGTTGGTTTCATTAAGAATACACTCATGTGGAACTCCAAGTATCATAAGAGACTACGACAAACAACTATATGCAAATAAAACAGAAAATCTAGAAGAAATGCAGATTCTTAGAGAGGTACAACCTTTAAGAGTAAACAAGTAAGAAATAGAGAATGTAAATAGGCCGATCACAAGTACTGAAATGGTGATTAAGAATTTGCCAATAAAATATCGAGGACCAGGTGGCTTCTCAGGTAATTCTATCAAACACTTAGAGATTCTATCAATCTCTTCCAAAACAACTTACAGAGGAAGGAACACTCCCAAGCTCA
>SJYC01068443.1:0-37512 GCA_006408675.1 Madoqua kirkii | reverse complement strand
TGGACCTGGAAAATAAAGAAACGGATCAGTTCCTGGAAAGACTGGTTTCCCCCGTGTGGTCTTTTCTTGTTCTCTTCTTTTCTGGCTGAATTCCCATCTGCAGCATGGAGGCTTGCCATATCTGCTTACTTGCCCTGGCTTCTAAGATCCACTCAAGAGGGAGCCCAAGGAAGGGCACCTTCCTCTATTCAAGCGGGCGCCAGTGGCCTACCTAGGTGGTGCAAACTCCTTGTCTTGGAGTTTTATTGTTTTTCCACATAAACCAAGTTATTCAGCATCTTCTCTCCACTAATATTTCCTACTACACTATTCTTTCCTAATCTCTCTTTATATCTCTAATTCAATTGCTCTTTCCTAGAACGACGACTCCGTCCTTGCTTAGAATTTCCTGGATCCACTGGGGCTGGACCCTGGCAATTTGCCACTTGACATATCATCTTGGCTTATACTATTTTATGAGAAGTGATACTCAGTAGAACTAACCCTATGTGACTATATGGGAAGGAAGGATATATATAAAGCTATTAAAGAGGAACTTGACCAGTAGCTTCAGGATATAAAGCACGGCTTTATAAACAGATGGACAGTAGGGGAGGGACAGCTTATAGTTAAAGCTTATATATATGTTTTAAATTATTAATATTAAATTTTTGTAGAATGGACTAAGGGTGAAGATTATTTTATTACTGTGTAAAGCAGACATTCTCAGAGCTATAATGAAGCAAAGTCTGCATTTCCTGGGAATCTGGGTTATATGATCTATCTGCTCCCTTCAACTCTTGGATTCCATGAATTGATGAGGAAAAGTGGCAAAAGCATTTAAAGAAAAACAAAGGAGAATAATATTTGACCAAGATTATTTATTAAGCAGAGTGCTTGATACCTAAGAAATAGATTAATCAGTTGATTGTCCTTGGAGATAGACTCTTTAAGAGTTTCAGAACTTACATCCAAATTCAGATAGGGTGAATTTTATTTTTTACAAGATATACAGAATTACAACTACCATCTGAACAACACATCAAGAACTTTTAATTGCTTCAAAAGATAAAGAATTAGTAACTTTTGCTATTGCTCTAGAAACTAATTATAGCAGAAGCTATGTACCTGCCTAGCAACTAGTATTTCTTCAAAAACAAAATCACATTCAACCATTTTCCCACCCAGGATATCATTATTCTGTTCTATCAAGAGAGTCTCTGAAATTAGATTCTTTGTGCAGAAAGCATGTCCAGAAAACACACAAAAGGAGGACTTTGGAGTTTAGATTACGTGCCTGAGTGTGTGGAGCTGAAAATGAGCAGCAAAAATGCAGAAGACTGACAGCAACCGGGTACATTTTTTCACAGTGGAAAATTTGAGAGACTTTTCCACTGACACAAAACCAAGAAAACAGCAAGATTGTGGGCACCCCCAGGGATTTGTAAAATGCTTCACAGTTTCCTCATAATTATGAAAACAAAAGTCTTGATTTCTGAGATGTGATTAGTTTCACAACTGATCATTCGGTTCAGGTCTTGGTTATCCTTTCACTGACCACAACTTTTTAATGAGTTGGCTAAAATTTATGTTAAGAAAGAATAGTTGTGTCAACATTCTTTTTTTTTCTGTTTTTATTCATCGAATCACTTATTCATAAGCTCTAGTTGAACTTTAGTTTTTTCTAATACTCCCTCAAAGCACTTCTATTTCCCCCTGATTCAATGTCCCCTTTAAGATTCATTTTTTACATTTTTAATCTTAACTGTGGTGTCTAAAGATAGAAACAAATACTGTAAAGATAAGTAATTCTGTTATTTAAGAAAAATATGTTTACTACTACTAACATTCCTCATTTTAACCACAAACTTTTTTAAAATAAATTTTTCTTACCAAATATTTCCTGGGCTTTTTATTTAACAAAAAAATTTTTGCATGGCTATCATATGCCATGCATTGTTATTGAGGGGTACAAAAGTACTGGAGATATGAGGATGAATAAAATATAATGCATGCCTTCAAAGATGATTCTTTAATTATGTAGACAGACTTGTGTATAATTACTTTAAGAATGTACAAGGTGCTTATAGAATCACAAAAGAGGAAAAGTCAGATTCCAGCCTCAGTATGTTAGGGGCACATAAATACATTACTGAGAAAGGTTTTAAAATAAAAAATGTGCAATATTATTCATCATGTAACATTGTTCCTACAGAAAATCAGAGTCAGAATAATTATTCGTGGTGAAACACTTTTTTAGGAACGCAATTTGCCATGAATAGAAAGCTTTCATGTTACTAGCAAATATGAAGCATTCCTCTCTGTATTACTATTCTCCTCCTTATTAAAATTCAAATAAAATATACATCCCACTCTCTTCCATTTCTGGAAGCCTGACTAACCTCAATGATCAACATTACTACAATAATCATATATCTTCTGCTACCATTACCCCAAAATCAATGGGCATGAAGTGAGAAATAAGGGGAAAAAATCTGAGTTGTTGCAGCCAGAAAAATATATTTATTAGTATTACAAATGAAATGCAATCTTGGCCTTGCATCTGCACAGTTCAAGGTCTAATTCCAATGCAGCATTCTGACCAGTGAGGAGACGAAAAGTCCCTCTCACTGCACAAGAACCATGGCCTTCACTAGACGTTCTTAGAGGGCAGGGGAGTCCCAAGGACTCGCCCTCCAAAGAAGAAAAGTGAACTGGGGTCTGAGTGTAAGAAACTAACATAAAGTAGTGACATTGGTTCTCTCCTATTGAGCCCATATTGTCAAAGCAGACAAATGCAATTACAGGTTGTGAGCCATCTGTAACAGCAGAAGTGTGTACAGTTCTGACCAAAGCCTCCTTGAATTAGACCACAGGCAGAATGAATTTATGATTAAAACCAAGGTCACAGTGCAAGCCACTATGGGGCTCTGTTGATGGAAACAACAAACAGATCTCCAAGGTCTGCAGAAGGGACATTTTGTAATATAAATAAACAAAGGAAACAATCACAAAGATGAGCACACAAGAGACTACCCAGAAAAAAAAAGACTGATTGGGAAAAATGGCAAGGAGGGGGAAGACTTCTAGAAATAATATTTTAAATCATTTTTCTATCTTTTGTCTTGAGTGTTGGGTTCATTTCTCTTTACAGTGCATATTTACAGGTAAAGCCATTGTTCTTTATTTTAAAAGCAAAGACTTTTTAAATCATTACCTTGGGTTACAGGATACAATAAAGGAGTAATTTTTTAGGATATAAAGATTTTTCAAAACATATGGATATAGCAAAGAAATCCATGGGATTTGGTGCTTAAATGTTATGTTTTGAACAAATGCAGAAGTATAGGGAAGACTTATGCAGAAAGTAAAGAACTAAAGAGCCTCTTGATGAACATGAAAGAGGAGAGTGGAAAAGTTGGCTTAAAGCTCAGCATTCAGAAAACCAAGATCATGGCATCCGGTCCCATCACTTCATGGCAAATAGATGGAGAAACTGTTGAAACAGTGGCTGACTTCATTTGGGGGGGCTCCAAAATCACTGCAGATGGTGACTGCAGCCATGAAATTAAAAGATGCCTGTTTCTTGGAAGGAAAGTTATGATCAACCTAGATAGCATATTGAAAAGCAGAGACATTACTTTGCCAACAAAGGTCCATCTAGTTAAGGCTATGGTTTTTCCAGTGGTCATGTATGGATGTGAGAATTGGACTATAAAGAAAGCTGAGTGCCGAAAAATTGATGCTTTTGAACTGTAGTGTTGGACAAAACTCTTGAGAGTTCCTTGGACTGCAAGGAGATCCAACCAGTCCATCCTAAAGGAGATCAGTCCTGGGTGTTCATTGGAAGGACTGATGTTGAAGCTGAAACTCCAATACTTTGGCAACCTGATGTGAAGAGCTGACTCATTTGAAAAGACCCTGATTCAGGGAAAGATTGAGGGCAGGAGGAGAAGGGGACGATGGAGGATGAGATGGTTGGATAGTATCACTGACTCGATGGAAATGTGTTTGAGTGAATTCTGGGAGTTGGTGATGGACAAGGAGGACTGGCATGCTGCGGTTCATGGGGTCACAAAGAGTCGGACACTACTGAGCAACTGAACTGAACTAAACTGGGCATGCAAGGGCCAGAAGCAGAATCTAGCCTTCCAGAACAAACAGCTAGAAGGAGAAGCAGAAGCACAAAGATCAGAACCAGATCAAAGACCTTTTCCTTAGCTACACTTATTGGAAAAGTGAAAGTGAAGTCGCTCAGTCATGTCTGACTCTCTGCGATCCCATGGACTGTAGTCTACCAGGCTTCTCTGTCCATGGAATTTTCCAAGCAAGAGTACTGGAGTGGGTTGCCATTTCCTTCTCCAGGGGAACTTCCTGACCCAGGGATTGAACCCAGGTCTCCTGCATTGCAGGCAGATGCTTTACCCTTTGAGCCACCAGGGAAGACACCAACTACTCAGTGATGTCAAATTAGACACTAATATAGAAATATACTGCATACCATTGGTTAAAAAAAAATTGTATATGATTTTTCCAGCTGGTCACACAGGGTAAGGCAGAGGTTCAAAGCGTGAGAGGGACTTAGCACAGGGGAACTTTTTCAATCTTGAGATGAAAGAGACCCTTTGAAAGTGTTCTCTGGATTGGAGAGAGGTTCCCTACTGACAGCCAGCAAGAAAATGGGGACAGCAGTCCTACTGCCACCAAGAATTGAATTCAGCCAACACCCTGAAACCTGGAAGCAGATTCTTCCCTAAGGCTTTCAGATAAGAATCCAGCCCTCCCAACAACTTAATTTTGGCTTTGGTATTCTCCTAAGCAGAGTATTCACCCAGAGAGCCCTCTCAGACTTCTAACCTACAAAAGCATGTGAGATAATAAATGTCATTTAAACTATTAAGTTTGTGGTACTTTATTACACAGCAATAAAAATCTAACATTCTTTCTTTAAACTTAAATTTAAGTTTAAATTTGAATCTACATTTGCTTAAACTGAACTTCAAATTTGGTTATATATCTGAAATTTCAAATGTAATAAGTTACCAAATATATTTATCTATCTGAAGTTTCTAAACTTCAGATTTGATTATATATCTTTTTTTACTTAAAGTTTTCACTGGCTTCCTGTTGAAGGAAGTGAATTCTCCTGAAGCTTATCATGATATTCTGGAAACTTTATAATCTGGCTCCTATCTACCTCTCCAGCTTCATTTACAGAGAGTTATTCTCAAGAAGGAAAGAAAGAAAGTGAAGTCACTCAGTTGTGTCCGACTCTTTGTGACCCCATAGGCTGTAGCCCACCAGGCTTCTCCATCCATGGAATTTTCCAGGCAAGAGTACTGGACTAAGCTGTCATTTCCTTCTCTGGGGGATCTTTCTGACCCAGGTATCAAACCTGGGTCTTCTGCATCACAGGCAGTTGCTTTACCATCTGAGGCACCAGGGAAGCCCAGATTCTCAGGATACCAGACTCCAGCCACGCTGGACTACTTGCCTGTCCTAAAACACAGTGGTGAAGGTACAACAGGTTGCCTCTCTCAACATCCCTTACAATTTGTATATTGCAGAATCGAGAAAACTAAAAACTGTAATCCCTATTGTGGTAGAACCACCCAGATGAGTCATGCCTATGTATAATCCTCCCTTGACAGGTGCAGGCAGAATCTGAGACTTACTTCTGACCAATCAGTATATGTTAAAGATGGTGAAATGTCAGTCTGATGGCTATCTTATGCAAGACTGTATCTTACCAGACTGGAAATATTCTACAGCACATGTTAGAGTTGGGATTTTTTAGGTGTCTCTTTTTTCTGCCTTACTAATTCAGCTTAGAGGTGAAAAAGTGGGTTGTATATATCTCCATGGCATTGAACTCCACCTCATCTAATAACTCTCTCATTGAATAGACCACACTATTAGTGCCACATACAGTTATACCTGAATAACTGTAATCAGAGAAGCATCAGTGTTTTGTCAGCTCTGGAGTATCAGGTGACTGATTCTCTTCCTGTGGCCGACATAGTCATGGGAATCGTTTAATTTTGAACTTCCTACAGAAAAAGGGTGAAAGAAAATATCTGCTTTCATGCCCTACAAAACTATCTATGAACTCACTCTTTTCAGCTCTCCCAAAATATCCCTAAACTTGCTTAGATAATAATTATCTCTCCAGATCAGGCACTTCTCTGACTTGTTTCCTTGGTTACTCCTACACTTAAGCATCTTGATAAACATTAGAATGGTTTCCAATATAAATGCAGAGGATTTTGAAAAGTAAAAATAATATCATCCAATTTTGTTGTATTTTAATCATCATAAGATTCAAATATTGGTAATTTGAACTTTTTAGTAATGCTAATTAATTTTTCATCTCTTTTATGACCAAAAAGCTAAAAGCTGGCATTTTTAAACTGGGAAAACATCTCTGAGAATGATCCAGCAGGTCCTGAACTGGATATAAATAAAATATTAATTAGGCTTGGTGGTGGCAGGAAGGACTTTAATGAGTAGCTTTCAGGAGACTCTGGAGCCAATACTAAAGCACAAATAAATATAAATATTATTCAATATTTTACTGACATATTTTTCTACCTAGGTATATTGTAAATTAGTAAACCACAGGGAGTATGACATATTTATTTGGATTTATCCCTATTAATAATTGGGTCTTGAAGAAAAGAGATTTGTCCAAGATACTCAATTCCCAAGATCCTAACCCAGATACTATTATAGCTATAAGACACCTCTTCTATGTTCCAAAAGAAAATATAGACAAATAAATGGAACTTTAGAAAAATAAAAGCTTTGAGCATCAAAAGACACTATCAAGAAGTGAAAATACAACAGGCATATTAAGAGAAACTGTAAACATATTCTGACAAGAGACATATTCAGAATATATAAAGAATTCTTATAACCCCATAATAAAAAGACATTACTCAAAGTAAAAATGGGCAAAGAACCTAATTAGACATTGTTCCAGAGAAGAAATACAATTGATCAATAAGCACATGAAAAGATGCTTAAATCATCAAGAAGCCATTGAAAAAATGTTTAATTGGAAGTTTGGCAGTTCTCAAAAAAGTTAAATATAGAATTACTATATGAGATCTTGCAATTCCTTTCTTAGATACATCTCCATGAGAAATGATAACACAAGTCTTCATTAAAAAGTTGTATATGAATTTTCAAACGATGTTATTCATAAGTTAAAAAAATAAACAATCCAATATCCATTACTAAAGAATGGATAAATATAATACAGTAATAACTATGCAACAAAATGTTATTCAGCCATAAAAAGATAATGTACTAATAAAAATACATGGATGAAATTTGCAACATATGCTAAGCAAAAAAGGTCAATCTTAAGAAACATACTGTACTCTTTTTATTGCATTTAATTGTCCAGAATAGGCAAGTCTATAGAGAAAGAAAATAGATTAGTTGCTTCCTACTGTTGGTGGGGTTCCAGGGAAGTCAGAAGTAACTACCAATAGACACAGATTTCTCTAGGGGAGAGTAATGAAAATAGTATAAAATTGATTATGGTAATAGTTGCACAACTCTGTAATATATTTAAATTGCTATATATTTTGAAGAGTGAATTGTATGGTATGTGAGTTATATCTCAACATAGCTATTTTTAAATGCCTTCTAGGAACTTCTCTGGTGTTGCAGTGGCTAAGGCTCCACACTCCCAATGTAGGAAGCCTGGGTTCGATTCCTGGTCAGGGAGCTACATCCCACATGCAGCAACTTAAGATCCCATGTGCCTCAACTAGGACCCTGCATGACCAAAACTAAATACACGGGTTTTTTTAAGCCTGCTAAAATTTGTACTAAAAATCTAGAATAAAGTAAATCCAAACTAGTGTTGGTGGGATGAGAGGAAAAAAGGAATAGAAAGCAATAAAATTATAATCACTTTAGGAAAAAGTAAAACGATGTGAAAAAAGAAATATAAAAAGTACACTAAACGAGTATAAATATTAATTAATCCAATAATTACTACTAATAAGTACTCTCATTATCAATGGGTTAAACAAGTTAAAATATAAATATAAAATATAAAGATTGTGGAACTAAGTGGTATATGCATGAAGCCAACCTTAAACATAAAACATGGAAAGATTAAAAGAAAAAAGTTGCAAAATACATACTTAGTATGTACAATAATTACAATACTAGTGATGCAAAAGCACATAGAACTATATTAAACTATATTGTCAGATACAGATAAAATTATATACATTACTAGAAAATTTTAAAGTCATTAAATATAAGTAAAATTTTAGCTTACAAAAGGTATAACAATACTAAACCACTATACATATAAAACATTATAACTTGAAGATATACTAAAGGAGCAGTGAGCAAACTATAAGCTGGAATCAAGATTGCCAGGAGAAATATCAATAACCTCAGATATGCAGATGACACCACTCTTATGGCAGAAAGTGAAGAGGAACTAAAAAGCCTCTTGATGAACGTGAAAGAGGAGAATGAAAAAGTTGGCCTAAAGCTCAACATTCAAAAAATGAAGATCATGGCATCTGGTCCCATCACTTCATGGGAAATACATGGGGAAACAGTGGAAACAGTGTCAGACTTTATTTTTTTGGACTCCAAAATCACTGCAGATGGTGACTGCAGCCATGAAATTAAAAGACGCTTACTCCTTGGAAGAAAAGTTATGACCAACCTAGATAATATATTCAAAAGCAGAGACATTACTTTGCCGACTAAGGTCCGCCTAGTAAAGGCTATGGTTTTTCCTGTGGTCATGTATGGATGTGAGAGTTGGACTGTGAAGAAGGCTAAGTGCCATTCCATCTAGAAATAAATAACAGATTTAAGTTTATGTAAAATACTCCTTGGAAGAAAAGTTATGATCAACCTAGATAGTATATTCAAAAGCAGAGACATTACTTTGCCGACTAAGGTCTATCTAGTCAAGGCTATGGCTTTTCCTGTGGTCATGTATGGATGTGAGAGTTGGACTGTGAAGAAGGCTGAGTGCTGAAGAATTGATGCTTTTAAATTGTGGTGTTAGAGAAGACTCTTGAGAGTCCCTTGGATTGCAAGGAGATCCAACCAATCCATTCTGAAGGAGATCAGCCCTGGGATTTCTTTGGAAGGAATGATGCTAAAGCTGAAACTCCAGTACTTTGGCCACCTCATGTGAAGAGTTGACTCATTGGAAAAGACTCTGATTCTGGGAGGGATTGGGGGCAGGAGGAGAAGCGGACAACAGAGGATGAGATGGCTGATGGCATCACTGACTCGATGGACGTGAGTCCGAGTGAGCTCCAGGAGTTGGGGATGGACAGGGAGGCCTGGCGTGCTGCGATTCATGAAGTCACAAAGAGTCGGACACAACTGAGAGACTGAACTGAGCTGAAAATTAACAAGACCTTTTAGCCTGCTTATTTAAATTAACAAATTTTGCTGAGACTTTTAAGTTAGCATACAATAAAATTAACAATAGGGATATATTTTTGACTTGTAAAATTGATAGGGGTATAATAGTTAACTGGTTGTTTCTCCAATTACATGCAGAGATTCTTAGAATCATATTAGGGCTGCAAGAGACCATTCAGCTTAACCTACTCATTTTATAGATAAGGGTGCTGAGGTTCAAAGAGACTAAGAAATTACCCAAGGTCACTCATTTAATTCATGGCAGCCATTATTATGACCAAGTCCTCTGCTGAGTCCACTGAAGATCATAGTGTATTCAAAAGAGCTAGGTAGAATTTACTTCTTCCTCCTGAAATTCTTTGCTTTACATTGTTTGAAATTTTAAAATTGTCTTTGTTTAATTTTAAAGTACTTAGTTTATCACTTTAGAACTTGTCTTTCAATATTAATAAATAGAGATTTATTTGAAGCAATTTTAGGCACTTATAGTTGTAAAAATATGGGCTTCCTAGGTATCTCAGGGATAAAGAATCCACCTGTCAATGCAGGAGACTGGGTTTGATCCCTGGGTCAAGAAGTTTCCCTGGAGAAAGAAACGGTAACCCACTCCAGTATTCTTCCCTGGGAAATCCCACAGACAGAGGAGTCTGGCGGGGCTACAATCCCAGTCCCTGGGGCCGTGAAGAGTTGGTCATGACTGAGCATGCCTGCGGTTGTAAAACTATGTAAATATAAAGCTATGGCATAAAAAATTTTTAATCTTAAATCCTGATTCCACTTTGAATTGTTGAATTTTCAAGAGCAGTTTTAAAGATTTCAATGTAGGGACCAAGTAGTATAAACTCACATGTGTCTGATAGTAATCCATATGAACGGTTCAAAAATACCTTACTGATACATATATACACACACGAAAACACATGCATGCATATACATGGTTACAAACATACATTTGTTCATTTTAATAAAACAAGGTTGAATATGATAATCTATCTTAACTAATATTTCATTCATGAAATCATTTCAATCTTATCCCATTTAAGAAGCAACGCGGCATAGAGGAAGAGCTTGTGTATCATTGTTTTCATTTTGTTTTGGCTTTGGAGTCTTAATCACCAAAGTGGAGTTCCAGTCCATCTACCAACATTCAGACCTTGAGGTAAATTGTTCAACCTTTCTGAGTCTATTTTCTTACCTGAAAGTAAGATTTAATTCTTCGCAGGAATATCTTTTGAATGATTAGAAATCGCATGTAAAGCACTCAGATTACTGAATAACTCAGAAAACATTCAGCACATTGTCTCTTATTTTTAAATTAGAATTTACATAAAGAATTCATGAGCAATGTCATTTTTAAACTCCAGTTAATCTATAATTTCCTTCCGTCCATATTCATCCAGTTCTTCAGTGTTCATAATAAGAGGTTATAGTCTCATCTTATTCCACAGCTTGACAGATCATCAAAGGGCAGATTCCTGGGAAAACTTGTTCTCCTCTGAGAACAGGAATTTTCAGAAAGAGGATACAGTATATATTTTATATTTAAGCAATTTAGTCATCTTATTTCATGTGCAGAAACAATTAGATTATAAACAGTTTCAAAAATCTCCAATTTATAAGATTTCTCAAAAGTGTTGTTAGTCCTCAGACCGTTGCATGAATGTAAAAATTACATGTTTCTGAGGATACAGGTGTAAACTGTCTATATGTCTGGAAAAGAGTGAGCAGAAGACACAGAAGACACAGCACCTGTCTTTACTTGAATGGCTGTTATGCCACATCACCCACGGCTGCTAGTGGCAAGCAACGAAATGCACTTTGGTTTAGGCAGAAAAATAAATTATGGAGTAGTTCACAAAATCACTGATAAGGCTATACAGCCAGGCTTGAAATTGGGCACAAGCAAAGAAGGTTTGTTAGCAGCCAGGACCCCGTCCCAAATCATCCCACAAAACCAGCCCAGTAAGTGCATAGTGCTGCCACCCCACTGGACATGTGATCTCATGGCGAGTACTGACGTGACCTCGGCTCTGAACCCTGGACACCGCTGATGCTGTCCTGCGCTGCCGCCCCTAGAGACACAATCCTTCAGGTTCTCTTGCTACTACTTGCTGCTACGGTTCATTGTCTGTGGTTTGTTTTTTCTTGGGTCACTAGCATCAGATTGAAAGTTGAGCTAAGGAAGACTGGGAATAAATATTTACGGTTTTGCCCCTCCCCACTATCAGATTCACAAATCAGTGAATTCTCTAAACAGAGGAAGGGTTCAAATGTTGGGCAGCCAAGGAGTTATACAAAGTATCCAGTATCTAAGAGGAAGAGCAGGCAGGGTTTTTCTGAGTTGCCACAACAGAAAGCAGAACTAGGAAAGCAAATTATCAGGGGAAAAGGTAGGTTTGGGGTTTGCAGACCTAAACATGGTAAGAAACTTTCCACAAAACACAACCGTTTAAGAATTAGATAACTGCTTCAGAAAGTTGGCAACTCCCTGCTACTACTGAAATTTAAGTAAATGCTATATGACCATCAGGAAAGAGAGCTATAGAAACAAACCTGCAATGTTTCTGTCCTTGTGTTGAGATTGGGATTCTGCCTCAGATTATGATTTTTGTATGTTTCCACCATATTTTGTGTTATGGCCCCTCTTGCAAATATCTTCAGGGGTCTGGGACAGACATAGTATTCTGCAGCTTCCTGTGCATCTCAGTCCACTTAGTAAACTCCCAACTGACTCCAGTGAGCTAAGCAAATAGCATTTATATATTTGGTGTGATATGGAAAGAAAGGTCATTATTTTTACAAATTTAACAATATATATTTCTGTGGTCAGATGTCTATGTATGTGATATGTTCATATGTGTTTGTGTGTTTAGTCACCCAGTCATCTCTGACTCTTTGTGACCCCCATGGGCTGCAGCCCACCAGGCTCCTCTGTCCATCGGGATTCTCCAGGCAAGAATCCTGAAGTGGGTTGCTGTGCCCTCCTCCAGGGGATCTTCCCAACCCAGGGATCAAACCCAGGTCTCCTGCATTGCAGGCTTGCAGGAGACCTGAGCTACCAGGGAAGCCCATATTCATGTCTATGATATATGATATCTATGATATGTGATATGTGATACATACTATATATATATAGTTTCCATTTAAAAGTAAAGTTGGTAGTGGAATAGGTCTTCAAGTAAACAGTATACATTATAAACAACAACAGTAAAGTTAATAGATTACCTACTGACACGTATACAAAAAGGACAATCAGACCCATGACTTTTAGATGTGAGGTATTTACAGGGTTTTGTAATTACTTATGCACCTGAATTTTATTCGTGGTGGTACTGTTGATAATTAAGTATTATGCTGTTAAGTCCTTAAGTATGTCTTCTGATTTAAACCTTACAGCAACAGAGTAAACTTTTCATCCTCAGTCGAAGACTCAGACTCGAAGCTGTTACCTATATTGTTTAACTTTGCAGAACCTGCTGTGATAGAATCTGGGACGGAACCAAGACCATGACCACAGCATTCCTGCTCTTAGTGACTGCTCCTCCATTCACTAGTACTTTTACATCTTCCATGATAGCTGCATCCCTATTTTTGCTGCTTTTTCCTCTCAGCCACCATTAACAGCTCTATTTCTTGATATATAAATTCAGTATGTTCTCAGTGTATGTCTGATGTCTACCTGATTGCATCTATGTAACAACTGAATATTCAGTTTTATAGTGATCATTTATCTTTTTGTATGGGCATCCCGGGTGGCGCTAGTGGTGAAGGATAATCTGCCAGGGCAGGAAATTCAAGAGATGTGGGTTTGATCCCTGGGTCAGGAAGATCCCCTGGAGTAAGAAATGGCAAACCAATCCAGTATTCTCACCATAATCCTATGGACAGAGAAGCCTGGCTGGTTGCAGTCCATGAGGCCTCAAAGAACTGGACACAACTAAGCACGCATATACACGCACACACACACTCCTTTTCTTACATATCCCTCCCAATAGAAAATAATGTAATAAGCCTCCCTCTAATGCTGGGAGAGCAGCTGCACTCTAGATCCTCAGAGTTGGATGTCCTGATGTTCAACACCATCCGGAGACAATGCATTTGTAACATGTCATAAGACTGCTGGAGTGTCAAAGTTGAATCTTAGGAATCCACGGTGAGTGGTTTTAGAGGCAATCAGGATATTTAGTAACAGAGGACAGAACCTTTAGCAGTAGCACATGATTTTTCAAAGATTTAATGGTGTTTTTACAATGAATGCTGTCAAATGTCACAGGCCCCACAAGTAAGGGCAAACCCTACTCATAAAGCATCTCCTTCCACTAGTTGTAAAATTATCCACTACAACACCCAAGACAGATGGTTCTTCACCTCTGCCTGAGCACTTTTGGAAACAGAGAACTCCGGTCTATCTTGTATCGAATGAATAGCTTCCTGTTGCTGCTGGCACTAAGTTTTTCAGGCCTAGAAATCTGAATTCATCAGCTACTGTGGAGCTTCAGATAATAGAACCATACGCCTGCTATTCTGGGCACCATCCTTCATTATCAAGGTATCTGGAAACTAAATGAATAATCAGAAGGATGCTTTCTAAACTTAGAATAATAGAAAATAAAATTATATAGTATTATGAAATTTTCCCCTCAAGTCATGGAAAAAGCCTCATGAATTATTCCCGTCCAACCACAGAGAGAACATTTCTAATAAGTGGAATGTACAAGGTCTCTCTCTCTTTCTGGAAAAATGCTGCATAAATTCAATCTAATTTCTCAGATAACCTGTTTTTATCAGCCACAAATCATCACCTCATGCTAGAATTTTTGTTGTTGTTGTTCAGCTGCTAAGTTGTGTCTGATTCTTTGTAACCCCATGGACTGCAGCACATTGGGCTTCCCTGTCCTTGACTATCTCCTGGAATTGCTCAAATTCATGTCCATTGAGTCCAGGATGCTATCTAACCATCTTATCCTCTGCCACCCTCTTCTCCTTTTGCCTTCAATCTTTCTTAGGCTCAGGGTCTTGCCCAATGAGTTGGCTCTTTATATCAGGTAGCCAAAGCACTGGAGCTTTAGCATCAGTCCTCCCAATGATCATTCTGGATTGATTTCCTTTAGGATTGACTGGTTTGACCTCCTTGCTGTCCAGGGGACTCTCAAAAGTCTTATCCAGTACCCAGTTTGAAAGCATCCATTTTTTAATGGTCCAATTCTCACATCTGTACATGACTACTAAGAAAACCATAGCTTTGACTATATGGACCTTTGTTGACAAAGTGATGTCTTTGTTTTTTAGTATGCTGTATAGGTTTGTCATAGCCTTCCTTCCAAGGAGAAAGTGTCTTTTAATTTTATGGCTGCAGTCACTGTCTGCAGTAATTTTGGAGCCAAGAAAATAAGATTTGCTACTGTTTCCACTTTTTCCCTTCTATTTGCCATGAAGGGATGGGACCAGATGCCATGATCTTAGTTTTTGAATGTTAAGTTTTAGACCAACTTTTTCACTCTCCTCTTTCACCCTCATTAAGAGGCTCTTTAGTTTCTCTTTACTTTCTGCCATTAGAGTGGTATCTGCATATATATGAGGTTGTTGATATTTATCCAGACAATCTTGATTCCAGTTTGTGATTCATCCAGCCTCAGCATTTTACATGATATCCTCCATATATAGGTTAAATAAGCAGGGTGACAATATATAGCCACCTTGTTCTTCTTTACCAATTTTGAACCTGTCCCTTGCTCCATATCTGGATCCATGTTGCTGTTTGACCTTCAAACAGGTTTCTCAGGGGACAGGTAAGGTGGTCTGATATTCCCATCTCTTTAAGAATTTTCCACAGTTTGTTGTGATCCGTACAGTCAGAGGCTTTTGTGTAGTCAATGAAGCAGATGTTTTTCTGGAATTCTCTTGCTTTTTCTATGATCCAACAGATGCTGGCAGTTTGACCTCTGATTCCTCTAAGTTTTCTAAATACAGCTCATTAATCGGAAAGCTCTTGGTTCATGTACTGCTGAAGCCTAGCTTGAAGGATTTTGAGCTTAACCTTACTAACATGCAGAATGAGGACAATTGTGCACTAGTTTGAGCATTCATTGGCATTTCCCTTCTTTGGGATTGGAATGATAATTGACCGTTTTCCAGGCCTGTGACCCTTGCTGAGTTTTTAAATTTGCTAGAATTTTACTAAGGTGATAAAGACCATGCTGGTGAGGAAGGGCAGTAGCGTGTTGAATATCTGATAGTGGCCATCCTTTGTACTGGTAGTAGGAGATACTCCCTAGTACCAAGGGTCCACCCATGATGGGATCCAGATTATCAGAAGGTAGGGGCAGCACTTAACTCCAGAAACAGGGTGGAGAGAATTACCTTAAATGGAAGCAAGGTTAAATGGGCAGTACCTGGAATGGCAGTTGGGGGGATAGGAGTGGGGTGCTGATGACCTTTAGAAATTTATTGCAGTGGCTCATAAAACATGATTCTAAAGACAAGAAAGATGAACCAACAATATGAGAACTGCTTAATACATAATAAGAAGAGATAATGAATGAGCAGAAGTCTGAGATCAGGTGCCCTCATGAATAGTCTCCATCCTTCACTCAGCTCCCAGATTCATACCAGTTCTAAGACCAAGAACCCATCAACCAAAGGAGAGGCAAGATCTTTGTGAGGAAGGGCCCTGAAATACTGCAGCCTGTATATAGAAGTGCTTTCTCCTTTTTTTCTTAAAGGGATCATTGGTCATTAACTCAAGGAACTGTGCAAAGGACAAAGAGCCTGAGCTTGGCTTGTGAATGGTGTGGTAAGGGGGTACAGGCAGAAAATAGACTGCTGTTGCACCATAGGCCTTACTTAGAATAAATAACCCCAAGTGACAAAAATGGAGGGATATCTTCCCAAAAAGCAGATCTTTGAGCTGTACTTCTGTTCATTTTATTTGAGTGGCATTAAAAGTTGCACTGGCAGTTTGACCTCTGATTCCTCTAAGTTTTCTAAATACAGCTCATTAATCGGAAAGCTCTTGGTTCATGTACTGCTGAAGCCTAGCTTGAAGGATTTTGAGCTTAACCTTACTAACATGCAGAATGAGGACAATTGTGCACTAGTTTGAGCATTCATTGGCATTTCCCTTCTTTGGGATTGGAATGATAATTGACCGTTTTCCAGGCCTGTGACCCTTGCTGAGTTTTTAAATTTGCTAGAATTTTACTAAGGTGATAAAGACCATGCTGGTGAGGAAGGGCAGTAGCGTGTTGAATATCTGATAGTGGCCATCCTTTGTACTGGTAGTAGGAGATACTCCCTAGTACCAAGGGTCCACCCATGATGGGATCCAGATTATCAGAAGGTAGGGGCAGCACTTAACTCCAGAAACAGGGTGGAGAGAATTACCTTAAATGGAAGCAAGGTTAAATGGGCAGTACCTGGAATGGCAGTTGGGGGGATAGGAGTGGGGTGCTGATGACCTTTAGAAATTTATTGCAGTGGCTCATAAAACATGATTCTAAAGACAAGAAAGATGAACCAACAATATGAGAACTGCTTAATACATAATAAGAAGAGATAATGAATGAGCAGAAGTCTGAGATCAGGTGCCCTCATGAATAGTCTCCATCCTTCACTCAGCTCCCAGATTCATACCAGTTCTAAGACCAAGAACCCATCAACCAAAGGAGAGGCAAGATCTTTGTGAGGAAGGGCCCTGAAATACTGCAGCCTGTATATAGAAGTGCTTTCTCCTTTTTTTCTTAAAGGGATCATTGGTCATTAACTCAAGGAACTGTGCAAAGGACAAAGAGCCTGAGCTTGGCTTGTGAATGGTGTGGTAAGGGGGTACAGGCAGAAAATAGACTGCTGTTGCACCATAGGCCTTACTTAGAATAAATAACCCCAAGTGACAAAAATGGAGGGATATCTTCCCAAAAGCAGATCTTTGAGCTGTACTTCTGTTCATTTTATTTGAGTGGCATTAAAAGTTGCCTAAGGTTACAGTCTCATGGGCAGTGGCTAATGACTTAGCTTGCTGGTCAGGGCCATTGAGAGGAGCAAGATTCCAAGACCAGAAATAGGCAGTTCAAAGTAATAAGCAAGTGGCTGAATGTATGGGTAAAAGCAAAAAGTATTATGATCTCTGTACCACATATTACTGTTCATAAGACATCTACTGAAAAAGAGGCATGGAATAATTAAGCCACAGAAGGACTTGACCAGTAAGTTTCAGCCAGCCTCTCTCCTTGTCCACTTCAGGGCTTAAACAATGGGAACATGAATAGGGTAAGCAAGGGAAGAAAGATGGAAGCTATATAAGGACCTAAAAGTACAGGGCTTTTCTTACAGAAGCTGATCTAGCTACCACTGCTCACAACAACCTGCCAGGAACAGAATTCAGTACTGAATCCCCCACATGGTACCAACTGAAAACTGATGACAAGTTGATTACATTAGGCCCTTTGTATCCTAGAAAGGGCAATATTCCATCATGACTTTGACTGACCTGTATCTGCATGAGTTTGTCTTCCTGACTAGAGGGCCACTACCAGAAGTGCCAAGGACTCACAGAGCATATAAGAGATTGACATAGGGTCTATCATAATATTGTCTTAAACTGAGGAACTCATTTTATGGTGAAGGAAGCATGGTTTAGACACATGACTGTGAGATCCACTGGTCCTAATCATACCATGACATTCAGAAGCTGCCTTTCTGATAAAGTGATGGAATGGTCTCCAGACGGCTTACCTGAAGTGACATCCTTCAAGGATAAGGAGGAAGTCTTCAAGATATGGCATATACTTTAAATCAATGGTCATCATATGGTACCATGCTGCTGCTAAGTCGCTTCAGTCATGTCCAACTCTGTGGGACCCCAAGGATGGCAGCCCACCAGGCTCCCCATCCCTGGGATTCTCCAAGCAAGAACACTGGAGTGGGTTGCCATTTCCTTCTCCAATGCATGAAAGTGAAAAGTGAAAGTGAAATCACTCAGTTGTGTCTGACTCTTAGTGACCCCATGGACTGCACCCTACCAGGCTCCTCTGTCCATGGGATTTTCCAGGCAAGAGTACTGGAGTGGGGTGCCATCGCCTTCTCCAATATGGTACCATATCCCTCCCCCCACAAATAGAATATATGGGTCCATGAAACAGAGTAGAAGTGGACTGCTTACTATTCACCCATTGACTACTTTGGAAAATTTGTTCCCTGTCTCTTTAACTTTAGACTCTAGGTCTAGAGTTTCTGATTCCAAGGGAAGGGGTGTGTTTACTGAACATTTATGCTATAGCTCCATCTTAACACTTTGCACTTCTTGTGCCAGTAAACCAGTATTGAAATAAAAAAATGTATTATCTCTGGCAGGTGTAATTGATGCTGGTCATCATGAGGAAGTAGGATTAATGTTACAAATCAGGATGGGAAGGAATGTATTTGACACTCATGTCATTCACTGGAGAACATTTGTTATTATGCTTAAGCCCAGTTATAATCTTGAGAAGGTAATCAGAATTTAGATCCCTTTGGATCTATGCTGCCAGGCAAATCCCCTAGACCAACCAGAGAGGGAGATCCTAGACTTAGGACCAATGGTGCAGTGAGAACTGTAGTTTCCTACTATCTCTTGTAAGTTTCCCCAGAAATTGTGACTAACCAGGAACTGTGCCCAAACTGAGTAAATGTAGTTAAGAAGCAAGTGGTGGATCTGAGTGTTTCAAATGGGTCAACAGTAAATGCTGTTGGTGACTCACTCTTCTTTATTAGCCACTGCTCCCATCTCACACATGATATCCTGTGATAGCTCCTCTGAGTGTTGGCTAATGACAGCTCACAGCTGTCCCTTCAGAGAACAGTTGTCAAACAGAGGCTACTGCATCCTGGACCTGTGCCCCACATGTGAAAGGAAGAAGTTTTGCCAGTGATTGACATTACCGATTTACTGAGTTAGTTTTCTTAATTTATGCAAGTCAAGTAGAGGCCTGCCTTTGAAATGTCATTGGTTAGGACTGTTGTTCCAAATACCTGCAAGAGCCCCCTAGCTTGTTGACCTTCCTGTAGTCCATTCACCTCCAGTTCATCCTACAAACTATGTCAGATGCATCTCTCTAAACCCTGGGTTCAGCGTGTCAGCCCGCCCTTCAAGAATCTGTAAAGGCCATGCAATGTCTACCACATTATGACTGCTTATCATTACAGGTAAATTCAACAAATATTAGTTGACTATAGGCACTGAAGACACAAAAATGAATATGAAATGGTACTTATCTCCACACTGTCTCAGTTTTCAGGGGAATAATGGACTGCTTGTGTCTTAGAGGAGGACCAACCTTTGCCAATATTGGTATCCCCCCAGCTCATAGAAGACAGTGTTACCTGAGAAGGTTGGGGATAATCTAAAGAGGGAGATGAAAATTGACCCTCATCTTAATGTGAAAATAGGAATTTTTTCTTATGTAGACCGTGGTGTTGAGAAGTGCTTTCTTTTCCTTTTAAAAATTTTATTTATGCATTTGGCTGTGCTGGGTCTTAGTTGCAGCTTGTGGGATCTAGCTCCCTGAGCAGGGACTGAACCTGGGTACCCTGCATTGGGAGCGCAGGGTCTTAGTCTCTGTACCACCTGGAAAGTCCTGAGAAGTGCTTTCAGTGAAGAGATTCCAGCGTGGGCCTGAGTGCAGAGGAAAGGAAGTGCAGTGAGTTCTTGAGTGTCTGGAGCAGTAGGTCTCACACCACTGCAGACACACTGAATGGTTGCCTGACAGTCATTTGTGAGGTGTGACGTAACTTGTTTACTGATAACATTAGCATGCTGAGGTTGGTGACTGACTCACTTATTGAAATAACCCAAGAGAGAATTCAAAGCTCTCCCTGATGTAGTGTTAGTACTTTATTTTATTCTGATACCTTTTGTGTAGTAAAGATTTAGGTCTTTGCAGAAGAGAGGTCTGGCCATTGTTCCTGGCTCCTGGGAGTAATCTCTCTATTCTTATGCCACTCTATTCCTGATTGGCAGGAGTGTCTTTGTTAATTATGATGGAATTCTCAGACCACACCTGACAGATTTATGCTAACAAGAGGATTCCTAGGAAACCTGTTTGATCAGGTGATATCTGTCCAACTTTTTGGGGAATTGAGGGTGGTTGAAGACAGAGTTTAACTATTTGGGTAGTCAGTCAAACAATCATATTTACATTATGAAGCCCAGTAAAAACTCTGGGTATGAAGCTTGCATGAGCTTTTTCGGTTGGCAGTACACTCTGTATTATTGCACATCAGTGCCAGGGAGGCAACACATCCTGAGGACAAGGAAAGTTTTGCATTTAGGATCCTCCCCGTGTGCCTCTTCTTTTGGCTGATTCTAACTTGTACCTCCCTGATAATAAGCCTATCTGTGAGTACAACAGGAGCCAGCGCGTTCTGTGAGTCTTTCAAGTGAATTAACAAGCCTGAGTTTTGGGAAACTTGATGTCCCAAATAACGGCTGTGTGGAATCTTCCCTGTGACTTTATAGTTAGACCCTAACTAGCACTCGGTCTCAAAATGCCTGGGCAGACTTGGACTCTGGAGAATTATACCTTTAATCTCATGGTTTGGCTCACTCTGGGTGCTTTCTTGTTTGGAACAGAAGACGATAAAGTCAGTGTGCCAACTGATAATTATACATAACCTTGGGTCACACATGAGCATGCCATCCGTCCTGTGTGTCCTGCCCAAGGAGGATGTGTGTGGGTAGATGTGGTTACCAAAGTGGGTATTGTCTAAACCAGCAATTCTTATTTTATATAATAGTACTGGAAATGGACAATCACATAGTCTGGTAAAAATCTATAATCTAGAGAAATCCTGATCATTTACTGCAAATAACACAGTATTTGAAATCAGAGACCGACCTTCTTGCCATGTGGGCTTTAGCTTCTTATTTAGTAACTGACTTTATTTCTTTATATATAAATGAGGGTAAAGTAAGGCATAATTAGAGAATTATGCAGTTTAGCTAGAAAATTCACAGCATATGAAAGTGTTTTAGAAAGCCTAAAATGTTGATGATGGTAGTAAATAAGAAGGCTTTTGTTCCTCTCCTTCCATCAAATAGTCATATGACAAAAATTTCACCTTCTTCGTGTTTAGTTTCCTTATCTGTGAAATAAGATCACTTCCACTTTTCTGAGTTCTTAGAGGAAGATATTATCATTATAATTTTTCTTTTAGGTATCAAAATTCTGATGTATTTTCTCTTTTTTTAAAGTAACTTCCTTCTGAAGCCCAATATTCCTGATAGAGAGAGGAGCAGTCATAATGAAAATTGATCATTAGGTTTATAACTCTCTGTTTGCCAAGACAAGCATCATAATCTGGGCCAAAAACATGTTCAATAGTGAGAGATATATATTGCCTAAGGGAATGAAAAGTAATATCAAAATTTGCCAAGCAAGAACTTTCTAATTAATTATTAGAGGAGATATTAATTAACAGACCACATTCATATAATAATTATATGATTTTACACATCATTGGTTGTATTTTAAAGAAACGTAAGGAATGAACTTGATATGATTTCATAGTTTCCTTAATTTCTTGTTTCCTTCTTCATGGGAGCCAAATACTTCCTTGTTTCCTTAATTTCTTCATGGGAGCCAAATTTTTATATTTTCAGGGAAAAGTCAGTTATAGGGAAAAGACTCTGCAATTCATGATTAACGACTCTGGAAACAAGATAAATTGATTCCTCCACTTAGCAACTCTTATACTTATTATAGTTGGATACTATTTTGAGATAAAATATCTTTCCTTTTATTCTCACCTTTTCTTTCTCCTGTTTTAAACAGAGACACTGTTTATTGCAGTGGGTTTGTAGCAGAGTGGAAAGCAGCAAAAATAGCTTTCTGCAAAACAATTCCTGGCTTTTGTTTCACAAACCTAAAGCCCAGGAGGAAAAGAGAGTTACAGGTAGAGGCAGATGTCTTTAAGAAACTTAAAAGAGAAAGATATTTGAAATTAGAAAGAGATCCTGCATGCTGAGAGGATTAAGAGGACAAGAGAGTTATATTGGCCTATCCTGGCCAGGGCCCAGGGTGTGAACGGGCACTCTGACTGCCTGGTAGGCAGCAAGGCCCCGGGGGAAATAGCTGGACGTGATCAGAGGTCTCAAGTCTCTACCAAGATTCCTGTTCTGCAAATTGGCACAGAAATAGCAGAAGCTGAAACTGAGTGACACGTGTAGGCAGGGAAACTGTAAGAACAGGTACAAGATTAGAAGGCTCTCCTGCAAAAACCCCCAGTATGGTATCAGTGAATATGATCCCTGCAAGTTCGATACAACCAATGAGGCCCCAAGGTTATCTCTACTGGAGACTAAGTATACCACCAGACCAGCAGGTACTGAACTTGAAATATTTTTAAATATCCGGAAAGACAAGACAAGCATTATTTCTAGTACGCCTGAGTCTGTACTCAATATGATAAATAAAAGTGCCCGATTCTAAACATTTCAGAAGTAATCAATATATTTAAATCCTCAAATATTTGTCCAAATCAAGCCCTTGGGGAAAAAACTGATTAATTTCAAATTTTCCTATTCTCCCTCCACCAAAATCACCTATACTCTGCCATATAAGAAACAGTAAAATTAACAAAATTTGGCCAGCGATAGGAAGAAGGTGAGGAAGCCAAAGACCTAGAGAATGAATAATCTAGATGCCTCTTGAGTAAATTAAAATTAATTGGTGGCTTAAACGTTGAAGCAAAGGCTACTTTTTAGCAGAAATTGGTTTTATGATTTTTTCCATATGCATATATGCATTGATACATATTTTATCATTCACTTAATAAAAATATCATCTTTCCCTGTCTTTTCTTCAGTATTTTTACAGGTATATGCCTACAAACTTTATCCCAGAAAACATCAAGGTACTCACAGCCACTCTGCCAGTCCTATGACCTAGAAAGACTATTTTTTTAGCTGTAAGTTTCAAAGAGGGAGAGATTAAAATAGAAAGTGAATTTCAAAACTGGTATGAACGCTAATATGAGATGACCTCTCTTCTTTTTTCCTCTCTAGACTATAAATTCCTGGCTTTTGTTTCACAAACCTAAAGCCCAGGAGGAAAAGAGAGTTACAGGTAGAGGCAGATGTCTTTAAGAAACTTAAAAGAGAAAGATATTTGAAATTAGAAAGAGATCCTGCATGCTGAGAGGATTAAGAGGACAAGAGAGTTATATTGGCCTATCCTGGCCAGGGCCCAGGGTGTGAACGGGCACTCTGACTGCCTGGTAGGCAGCAAGGCCCCGGGGGAAATAGCTGGACGTGATCAGAGGTCTCAAGTCTCTACCAAGATTCCTGTTCTGCAAATTGGCACAGAAATAGCAGAAGCTGAAACTGAGTGACACGTGTAGGCAGGGAAACTGTAAGAACAGGTACAAGATTAGAAGGCTCTCCTGCAAAAACCCCCAGTATGGTATCAGTGAATATGATCCCTGCAAGTTCGATACAACCAATGAGGCCCCAAGGTTATCTCTACTGGAGACTAAGTATACCACCAGACCAGCAGGTACTGAACTTAAATATTTTTAAATATCCGGAAAGACAAGACAAGCATTATTTCTAGTACGCCTGAGTCTGTACTCAATATGATAAATAAAAGTGCCCGATTCTAAACATTTCAGAAGTAATCAATATATTTAAATCCTCAAATATTTGTCCAAATCAAGCCCTTGGGGAAAAAACTGATTAATTTCAAATTTTCCTATTCTCCCTCCACCAAAATCACCTATACTCTGCCATATAAGAAACAGTAAAATTAACAAAATTTGGCCAGCGATAGGAAGAAGGTGAGGAAGCCAAAGACCTAGAGAATGAATAATCTAGATGCCTCTTGAGTAAATTAAAATTAATTGGTGGCTTAAACGTTGAAGCAAAGGCTACTTTTTAGCAGAAATTGGTTTTATGATTTTTTCCATATGCATATATGCATTGATACATATTTTATCATTCACTTAATAAAAATATCATCTTTCCCTGTCTTTTCTTCAGTATTTTTACAGGTATATGCCTACAAACTTTATCCCAGAAAACATCAAGGTACTCACAGCCACTCTGCCAGTCCTATGACCTAGAAAGACTATTTTTTTAGCTGTAAGTTTCAAAGAGGGAGAGATTAAAATAGAAAGTGAATTTCAAAACTGGTATGAACGCTAATATGAGATGACCTCTCTTCTTTTTTCCTCTCTAGACTATACTGCCTCATTTTAAAATATATTCTCTCTTTTTCAGTCCTTTATTGTTAACCAACTCCCAGCTGATTGACAGACACTATACTATACTTCAAGAATACAAATCTAGGAAAACCAGGATGCCTGTCCTCAAAGAATTCAAGTCGCAGGAGTAGGCAAAACTATGAACATAACTAACTGTATAGACCTAGAGCAATCTGGAAATTAACATAATACTAGGAATATGTTCAAAGTGATCCCAGCAAAGGGCATGTTTGCTTCTTTCCGGAAGAATGAGTGAGTGGCAAGAAGGCATCAGGAAGAGATTCATATAATGGTTGTCTGGGCTGGTCCATGAGGAAAGGGATGTAGGAGTCAGTTGCATTTTAGGATAAGAGTATTCCAGGCATAAAAACTTGCATAGCAAAAAGGCAGGGGCACAAATGTGAAGATGTGCATAGTTAGGGGGATGTTGATGAAATAGGACATATATGTGACCCAGAGAAAGCAGCTAAAACATACGAATGAGCTAATGCAAGGCTGGAAAGATGAATCTGGGTGTAAAACTACTTTAAGTTTCATTTCTAAGATTTGTTTTTCTCTGTATGTTTCTATATATTAGAGAAGTTGATAAATTTTAGATAAAAATGAATGCATCGTTTAAAATTATTTAGGCCTATTTTTCTTACTTGGGCTACTTCCTCTTTGGCCATTTTAAGAATTCTGTCAAGGCAGGTACAAAATTTTCCTTAGACCATCTTTTGTTGATTTGGAAAAGTATCACAGTTTTGAAGCCTTTTCTCTGTTGTGTGTGCATGTGTGTGTGTGTGTGTGTGTGTGTGTGTGTGTGTGTGTGTGCATTTTTAATTGAAGTATAGTTGATTTACAATGTTGTGTTCATTGTTGCTATACAGCAAAGTGACTCGGTTATACATATATACCTATTCTTTGTCATGCTCTTTTCCATTATAGTTTTCCACAGGATACTGAATGTAGTTCCCTGTGTTGTATAGTAGGACCTTGATTATACATTCTATGTATACCAGTTTGCATCTGCTAACCCCAAACTCCTACTTCATCCCTCTGCCAACCCTTCCCTCTTAGATAGATTCATTTGTGTCATATTTTAGATTCCAGATATGTGATATCATGTAGTAACTGTATTTCTCTTTCTGACTTCACTTACGATGATAATCTCTAGTTATGCTGCAACTGGTGTTATTTTATATGGCTGAATAGTATTCTGTTGTATTGCTATATTAATATCGTATATCTTCTTTATCTATTCATCTGTTGATGGACATTTAGTTTTTTTCCATGTCCTGGCTATTGTGAATAGTGCTGCTTTGAACATAAGGGTGCATGTATCTTTTTGAATTACACTTTTGTCTAGATATATGCCTAAGAGCGGAGAAGGCAATGGCACCCCACTCCAGTACTATTGCCTGGGAAAGCCCATGGATGCAGGAGCCTGGTGGGCTGCAGTCCATGGGGTCGCTGAGTTGGACACGATTGAGCAACATCACTTTCACTCTTCACTTTCATGCACTGGAGAAGGAAATGGCAACCCACTCGTGTTCTTGCCTGGAGAATTCCAGGGATGGGGGAGCCTGGTGGGCTGCCATCTATGGGGTCGCACAGAGTCGGACACGACTGAAGTGACTTAGCAGCAGCGGCAGCAGCAGCATGCCTAAGAGTGAGATTGCTGGATCATATGGCAATTCTATTTTTAGTTTTCTGAGGAATCTTCATACTATTTTCCTTAGTGACTGTACCAACTTGTATCCCCACCAACAGTGTAGGAGTGTTCTCTTTTCTCCACACCCTCTCCAGCATTTGCTATTTGTAGACTTTCAATGATGGACATTCTGACTGATGTGAGGTTGTACTTTATTATAGTTGTTTTAAATTTTTTTCTCATTAGTTATCTAATTTATACATAGTATCAGTAGCGTATATATGTCAATCCCGATTCCCCAATTCATCCCACTCCCCTGTCTCTCCCCTTGGTGTCCATACATTTTGTTCTCTCTTTCTGTCTGTATTTCTACTTTTCAAGTAAGACCATCTATATGATTTTTCTAGATTCCACATATATACTTTAATATTACAACATTTTTCTCTTTCTGACCTCCTTCACTTCGAATTACAGTCTCTAGACATATACTCAGAGAAATTCATATTTCCAGAAGACCCTTGCAACACAATATTCATTGCAGCACTATTCAGTTGCCAGAACATGGAAGCAACCTTATTGTAGTTTTGATTTGCATTTCTTTAATAATTAGTGAGATTGAGCATCTTTTTCTCTTTGAAGAAATGTCTTTATAAGTCTTCTGCCCATTTTTTCATTGGGTTGTTTTTTTTTTAATTATTATTCAGTTGTATGAAGTGTTTATATATTTTGGAAATTAAGCCCTTGTCATTCTTGTGAAAGTGATAGTCATTCAGTTGTGTCCAACTCTTTGTGACCTCATGGACTGTAGCCTGCCAGGCTCTTCTGTCCATGGGATTCTCCAGGCAAGAACAGAGTGGGCTGCCATTCCCTTCTCCAGGGGGCCTTCCTGACCAGGGATTGAACCCAGGTCTCTTGCATTGTAGGCAGATTCTTTACCATCTGAGCCACCAGGGAAGCCATGGTTCACAAATAAAAAGCTTGTAAGTTTAATTAGATCCCATATGTTTATTTTTGTTTTTATTTACGTTTTCTTGCAAGACTGAAGAAGCCTGGTCACTATTAAAAATGACCACCATTTATTAAATCTTATCAATTTTGTTTTTATATGGCGTTTCTCTTTCCATTCTTATCAAATACATGTACCCCTTCTCTATAATTAAGGCCATCTGTACTTCAAATGTTGTGGCTGAAATAGCTTTGGAAAGAAATTCCTGATATGGGATTTTCTTGTTTTTCATTCTGTGCTACTTTGACTGTTAAAAAAGAAGTACAGTTATACGCCTGCCTTATGTGAGACAATTGCTTATATACACACACACATGCGCCAGTTCCACACCACATTTTTGTATTTTTCACTCCCTTGAACTCGTAGTCATTCTGTTTTTAACACTGAGTTGTAACCTCTGTAAAGACAAGAGCCTGACTTTACATGTGAGTTGGCTCCAGGGTGTCTAGGGTTTCCAAAATATGTATGCTGATTAATTATTTGATCCTTACCCATTCTTCCTATATTTTTGTTTGTTTGTTTGATTTAACAAATGACTGCTAGGAAAGATGAGTAGATTTAATACGGGTACAGGTTTGTTCGGGCAGTTTAGCTGTTTCTGTTCAGTTCAGTCACTCAGTCATGTCTGACGCTTTGCGATCCCATGAATTGCAGCACACCAGGCCTCCCTGTCCATCAACAACTCCCGGAGTCCACCCAAACCCATGTCCACTGTGTTGGTGATGCCATCCAACCATCTCATCCTCTGTCGTCTCCTCCTCCTGCCCTCAATCTTTTCTAGCATCAAGGTCTTTTCAAATGAGTCAGGGAGTTTCAGCTTCAACATCAGTCCCTCCAATGAACACCCAGGGCTGATGTCCTTTAGGATGGACTGGTTGGATCTCCTTGCAGTCCAAGGGACTCTCAAGAGTCTTCTCCAACACCATAGTTCAAAAGCATCAGTTATTCAGTGCTCAGCTTTCTTTATAGTCCAAATCTCACATCCATACATGACTACTGGAAAACCATAGCCTTGATTAGATGGATCTTTGTTGGCAAAGTAATGTCTCTGCTTTTTAATATGCTCTCTAGGTTGATCGTAACTTTCCTTCCAAGGAATAAGCATCTTTTAGCTGTTTACTTTTTATTGTTTTTGTTATTCCCTACCTGAGAGTAAACACTTAAAAAGAGTCTGAGAAATATGTGCAAATAATGGTATAAAAATGTGTATAGGTGAAATTCTGAGTTCTATTCCTCTGTCTGGAAAAAGTCATATAGCCTTTATTTATTTATGCACACACTAACTTAAAGTTCACATAAAGGAAATGATTTAGGCTTTACACATTTTCACTGGGACTTGAAAACCCAGAGAAATTCCCCATAACACTCAGCAGATTTGCTGTGCCTGGCCTGGTTTGGAATGTTATTAAGTGCTTGACTCTTTCTGAGTGCTCTGCAATAATTTATAAATCACTTTTCACAAAATCCTAAGGGAAAGGGAAGATGTACTATGGCTATTTTTTTTTAATTTCCAAATAAAAAAGGAAGAAGGAAGGTTGAAGGAAAAAGAAAACTTACGGTGATGCCTCCCACTATCCCTCATTTTTTTCTTCTCTGGCTTTCCATGTCCCACTTAGTTTGTGACTTTTAGAAATGTCAGTGCATATTGACCTACACATGGAGAAGGAAAAATCACCATCACACAGAGTAGCAGTGGTGTTTAAGGGGGCACACCCATCAATCCTGGCCTTCCTTGTCATCTCTGCTAAGTCAGGTATCCCCCACTTCCAGGATCTAATGCCTGAAGATCTGAGATGAAGCTGATATAATAATAAGAGAAATAAAGAGCCCAATAAATGCAATGCACTTGGGTCATCTCTAAACCATTCCACCTCTTCCCCTGGTCTGTGGAAAAATTGTCTTCCAGGAAACCAGACTCTGGTGCCAAAAGGGTTGGGGAACCACAGCTTTAAACTACAGGCACTTAGAGACCTGGATTCCAGAACTGTGGAGTCTCTGATCCAGCCTCTCCGCATTTGCCAGGCTCCAACCTCTTTTTATTGTCTGCAAAATAGGGCTCTTTCCTAAGTGACACTCCTTTGGCCTCTGGCTGAAGCTATTCCTCCTGTGTTGCCCGCCTCCTCACACCAGCTCTGCAGAGGGCCTGGAGTGCTGAGGGGCTTCACCTTCCCCCGTGGCTCCCCTCCTCTGCTCCCTATTTCCATGCTGATCCTCCTCCTCTTGTAGCTGACTTCCTGGACTGCTCCCACCTGCTGAACTGGCTGTACTCTCCAATTTCTCTGCTCCTTCTGCTCCCTTTCTTTTGGAAGCTGGCTTTCTAGAACGCTCACGTGGGACTTTAATTCTCACGTGTCTATCACACTACTCCTTGCTTGGGAGGGTCTCATGACCTTTCTACAAACATGTAAAATAGTAAAGCCATTCGTGGCCCCTGTACCTCATTCACACCCTCTCCTTTATCTGAAGTTATCCCTCCACCCAAACTCACAGTTTACTTAAGGACCTGCTGTTTTCCCTTCCATTTTAGAATCAAAATAATCATGGGTTTGTTAAGTACCTGATTTTCTTTAATAAAGAGAAAAATCATTTCTTGCTAACTAATCCCAGTGAGAATTTTGCTGGGGTGGGAGTGGCGGCTCTTAGAAAACTAGTGAGCAGAGCGGTAATAAAGAAGAACCACTTCCTATATTCAGCATCAGGAATTTATACAGGAAACAAGCATCACCTCTGTTTTCCTTTTCTTCCTTATAGACACTCGCTTTCAGGCTATGAAGAAATCTGCTTTGATACTTGAGTTCAGGTCTAGATTAAGGAATGAATCACAACAGACACTGCAGTTTTCTAGGACTTTGTGGTAGTGCGACTAGGCATGACTGGGTCACGTCTTTTGGCTTCGATTTTATTAATCAGTGAACAGCCTCAGCCAGTAGCACAAAGTGCAGTTCAGATTAGCACTTTGTCCTGATCTTTTCCTACTTATTAAATTATATCTTTATTGAATCACCTGTAATTTTGAAATGTTTTCATGCATATGCATTCATTCAACAACATATTGTCAAGTATGGTGGATATTAAATTTATGGCCTTAGTTTTTCACATCATTACAGTATATAATGCATCTTCATCCTTTTAATGGCCTAATGATGAAGAGGAGTTTTATTCTTCCTGACTTTTGACTTGGTCATACTTCTTGCTTTGGACAGTGGAAATGAGTGTTCATAAATTTAAGTAGGGCCTTGCTTGTCCTTCTTCCACTTCCAAGAAAAGAATAACCACTGTCTCTTCATTCAATGGGTTTCAGAATGTGGTACATGGGGTGTGTGTGTGTATGTCTGTGTATGTACATACACATATGAAATATATATGTATATGTGTGAATATTATTCTCCCAAAAGAAAGATGGTCACTTTGCCATTTATGAGAACATGGATAGAATGAGTGTATCTTTTATTCTTTTTTAAAATTTTTATTTTCTATGGTAGTAAACAATGTTGCTAGCATCAGGTGTACAGCAAAGTGATTCAGCAATGCATATGCATGTATCTATTCTTTTTCAAGACTTTTTTTTCCATTAGGTTATTATAAATATTAAGCAGAGTTCCTACTGTGCTCTACAGTAGGTCCTTGTTGGTTAGTTATCTATTTTAAATATAAGTGTGTACATGTCAATCCCAAACTCCCAATCTATTGCTTCCTGCAGTAACCATAACTTCATTCTCTAAGATTTTAAATCTGTTTCTCTTTCATATTTAAGCTCTTTTGTATCATTTTTTAGACTCAGCATGTAAGTGATTTTATATCTGTCTTTCTCTGACTCACTTCACTTAGTATGATAATCTCCAGGTCCTTCCATGTTGTTGCAAATGACATTGTTTTGTCCTTTTTAATAGTTGAGTAGTATACCAATGTGTTTATGCATGATTTCTTCCTTATCTATTCATCTGTCAGTTGACATTTAGGTTGCTTCCATATGTGGCTATGTTACATGCTGCTGCTAAGTCACTTCAGTCGTGTCTGACTCTGTGCGACAAAAGAGATGGCAGCCTACCAGGCTCCTCCATCCCTGGGATTCTCCAGGCAAGAACACTGGAGTGGGTTGCCATGTCCTTCTCCAATGCATGAAAGTGGAGAGTGAAAGTGAAGTCGCTCAGTCGTGTTCGATTCTAGTGACCCCGTGGACTGCAGCTTACCAGGCTCCTCCACCCATGCGATTTTCCAGGCAAGAGTACTGGAGTAGATCACCATTGCCTTCTCCAGCTGTGTTACATAGCTCTGTGATAAACAACTGGCTGAATGTATCATTTTGAATCACGTTTTTCTCTGGATATATGCCCAAGAATGGGATTGCTGAATTGCTGGGTCATATAGTAGCTCTATACTTAGTTTCTTTTTCCTTTTTTTTTTTGGCTATATTAAAGTATTTCATTTTATTTTTTGTGATTAACATAATTTATTGCAGTTGAGTAACAATGTTGTGTTAATTAATGCTCTATAGCAGAGTGATTCAGTTATACATATATACATATATATATATATATATACACACATACATTTTTTATATTCTTTTCCATTATGGTTTATCATAGTATAGTGAATATAATTTTTTGTGCTATATGGTAGGACCTTGTTTATCCATTCTATATATAAAAGCTTACATCTGCTAATAACAAACTCCAGACTCAACTCCCTCGCCTCGACAACCTCCAGTCTGTTCTGTGGGTCCATGCTTCTGTTTCTGTTTCATAGATAGCTATATTATGTCATCTTTTAGATTCCACATAAAAGTGATCTAATATGGTACTTGTCTCTCTCTTTCTGAGTTCACTCAGTATGATAATCTCTAGCTGCACCCATGTTGCTGCAAGTAGCATTATTGCATCTTTTTATGGCTCAGTAATATTCCATTAAATGTGGAGCTGAGTAGTATTCCATTGTCTAAATAGTTACCACATCTTTAATCTTTGTTTTTATTTTTAAAATTTTTATTAGAGTATGGTTGGTTTACAGTGTGGTCTTACTTTCAGATGTACAACAAAGTGGATCATTTATATGTATGTGTGTGTGTGTGTGTGTGTGTGTGTGTGTGTATATATATATATATATATATATATATATATATAGTTGTTTTTGTTCAGTAGCTAAGTCGTGTCCTACTCTTTGCCACCCTGTGGACTGCAGGAAGCTTCCCTATCCTTCACTATCTACTAGAGTTTCCTCAAATTTATGTCCACTGAGTCTGAAGTGCTATCTAACCATCTCATCTTCTACTTCCTTTTTCTCCTTTGGGCTTCAGTCTTTCCCAGCATCAGAGCCTTTTCCAATGAGTCAGCTCTTTGCATCAGGTGACCAAAGTATTGCAGCTTCAGTATCAGTCCTTCTGAAGAATATTCAGATTTGGTTTCCTTTAGGATTGTCTGATTTGATCTCCTTGCTGTCCAATGAAGGGACTTGTATAACTCAATGAAGCTATGAGTCGTGCCATGCAGGGCCATACAGTTTGGATGGGTCATAGTGAAAAGTTCTGGCAGAATATGGTCCACTGGTAGAAGGATGGTAAACCACCCGAGTATTCTTGCTGCAAGAACCCCATCAACTCTGTGTGTGTGTGTGTGTGTGTGTGTGTGTGTGTGTATCCACTTTTTTAAAGATACTTTTCCCATATAGGCCATTATAGAGAATTGAATAGAGTTACCTAAGCTATACAGTAGGTCTTTATTAGTTATCTGTTTTAGTAGCGTGTCTCCCAGTTTATCTCTCCTCACCCCTCCCTGCTGGTAACCATATGTTTGTTTTCTGTATCTATAGCTCTGTCCCTGTAGATAGTTCATTTGTACCCATTTTTTTAAGGTTCTGCATATAACTGATATCATATGACATTTGTCTTTCTCTGACTTATTTCACTCAGTGTGACAGTCTCTGAGTCCATCTATATTGCAGCAAATGGCATTATCTCATTCTTTTTTTATAGCTTAGTAATATTGCATTGTAGATATATAACACATCTGCTGGAGAATATTCTTGAGAGTCCCTTGAATAGCAAAGAGATCAAACCAGTCAATCCTAAAGGAAATCAACCCTGAATATTCATTGGAAAGGCTAATGATGGAGCCAAAACTCCAATACTTTGGCCACCTGATGTGAAGAGCCAACTCATTGGAAAAGACCCTGATGCTAGGAGAGATTGAGGGCTGGAGGAGAAGGGGGTGACAGATGATGAGATGGTTGGATGGCATCACTGACTCAATGGGCTTGAGTTTGAGCAAATTCCAGGAGATAGTGAAGGACAGGGAAGCCTGGTGTGCTGCAGTCTATGGGGCTGAAAATAGCTGGACATGACTGAGTGACTGAACAAGAACTATATGTGTACCATGTCTTTATCTGTTTACCTGTCAGTGGATGCTCAGACTGCTTCCATATCTTGGCTGTTGTAAATAGTGCTGCAGTAAATATTGGGGTGCACGCATCTATGACTCAATGGGCTTGAGTTTGAGCAAATTCCAGGAGATAGTGAAGGACAGGGAAGCCTGGTGTGCTGCAGTCTATGGGGCTGAAAATAGCTGGACATGACTGAGTGACTGAACAAGAACTATATGTGTACCATGTCTTTATCTGTTTACCTGTCAGTGGATGCTCAGACTGCTTCCATATCTTGGCTGTTGTAAATAGTGCTGCAGTAAATATTGGGGTGCACGCATCTTTTCAAATTATGGTTTTCTGTGGATCTGTGCCCAGGAATGGAATTGATGGATCATATGGTAGCTCTGTTGTAGTTTTTTAATGGAACTTAAATACTGTTCTGCACAGTGGATATAATTTTCATTACCACCAACAGTGTGGGAGGGTTTCCTTTTCTCCACACCCTCTCCAGCATATGTTGTTTGTAGATTTTTTGATGATGGCCATTCTGATCACTATGAGTGATACCCCACTGTAGTTTTGAGTTGTATCTCTCTAATAATTAGTGATCTTGAGTGTCTTTTTGTGTGCCTTGTGGTCATCTGTATATCTTCTTTGGAGAAATGCCTATTTATATCTTCCCACCCAGTTTTTAAATTGAGGTGCTTGGTTTTTTTGATATTGAGGAGCATGCTCTGTTTTCATATTATGAAGATTAATCTCTTGTCAGTTGCTTCATTTGTAAATATTTTCTCTCATTTGAGGATGGTCTTTTGATTTTGTTTATGATTTCCTTTGCTGTGCAAAGGGTTTTAAGTTTAATTAGGTCCCATTTGTTTATTTTATTTTCATTACACTAGGAAGTAGATTGAAAAAGATCTTGCTGTGATTTATGTCAAAGAGTGTTGTATTTATGTTTTCTTCTGAGAGTTGTACAGCATCCGATCATACATTTAGGTCTTTAATTCATTTTGAGTTTATTTTTGTGTGTGCTGTTAGGAAGGATTCTCATTGCATTCATTTAAATATAGCTGTTCAGTTTTCCCAGCACGATTTACTGAAGAGACTGTCTTTCTCCATTGCATATTCATGTCCCTTTTATCATAGATTAGGTGACCATAGTGTATGGGTTCACCTCTAGACACGCTATCCTGTTCCATCTATTTTTGTGCCAATACCATGCTGTTTTGATCACTGTGGCTTGATAGTATATTCTGAAGGCACAGAGCCTGATTCCTTCAGCTCTGCTTTTCCTTTTCAAGATTGCCTTGGATATTCATGACCTCTTTTTGTTTCCATACAAATTGTAAAGTTTTTTGTTCTGATTCTGTGAAAAATGCCATTGGCAATTTGACAGACATTGCATTGAATCTGTAGATTGGCTTGGGTAGTTTACTCATTTTGATAATATTGATTCTTCCAATCCACGTCATGGTATAGCTTTCCATCTGCTTGTGTCATATTCAGTTTCTTTCATCAGCATCTTATAGTTTTATGAGTATGGGTCTTTGGTCCCTCAAGTTTATTCCTAGGTATTTTATTCTTTTTGATGTGATGGTAATGAGGGTTTTTTTTTCTTTAATTTCTCTTTCTGACCCTTTGTTGTTTGTGTATAGAAGTGCAACAGATTTCTGTGTATTAATTTTGTATTCTTCAAATTCACCAAATTTACTGATGAGCTCTAGTGGTTTTATGGTAGCATCAGGATTTTCCATATATTGTGTCATGTCATCTGTGAACAGTTACAGTTTAACTTCTTTTACAATTTGGATTCCTTTTACTCTTCTCTGATTGCTATGGTAGGATTTCTAAAACTATGTTGAATAAAAATGGCAAGAGTGGACATCTTTGTCTTATTCTTGATCTTAGAGGAAATGCTTTTTCTCCATTGAGTAGATGTTAGCTGTTGGTTTGTCATACATAACATCTATTATGTTGAGGTATATTCCCTCCATGCCCATTTTAGGGAGAGTTTTTAATCATAAGTGGGTGTTGAATTTTGTCAAAAGCTTTTTCTGCATCTACTGAGATAACCATATTTTTTATTCTTTAATTTGTGTAAATGGTGTATCACACTGATTGATTTATGGGTACTGAAAAATCTTTGCATCCTAGGAAAATCCTATGGGCTGATGGTGTGTAATCCTTTTAATGTTCTATTGGATTTGGCTTCCTAATTTTTTGTTGATGATTTTTACAACTATTTTCATCAGAGATATTAGCTTGAAATATTCTTTTTTTGTGTACTAGCTGTCTGATTTTGGTATTAAGATGGTGATGGCTTCTCACATAGAATGAGTCTGTGAATGTTGCTTCCTTTGCAACATTTTGAAGTAGTTTCTGAAGGCTAGGTGTTAACTCTTCTCTAAGTATTTTACAGAATTCACCTGTGAAGCCATCTGGTCCTGGACTTGTGCTTGCTGGGAGTTTTTAAACCACAGTTTCATTTTTAATACTCATGATTGGTCTGTTCATATTGTGTGCTTCTCCCTGGCTCACTCTTGGAAGACTGTACCTTTCTAAGAATGTGTGCATTTCTTCTAGGTTGTGCACTTTGTTGGCATATAGTCACTTGCAGTAGTTCTTCACAATCTGTTTGTATGTCTGCAATGTCATAATTTCTCCTTTTTCACGTCTAATTTTATTGATTTGAGCCCTCTCCCTATATGTCTTGATGAGTTTGACTAAAAGTTTATCAAGTTTTTAATCTTTGCAAAGAACTAACTTCATTAATCTTTTCTATTGCCTTGTATCTATTTTATTTATTTCTGCTCTGATCCCTAATGATTTCTTTACTAACTTTGAGAGTTTTGTTCATTTCTCTTGAGTTGCTTTAGGTTGTTTATTTGAGATTTTTCTTTTTTCCTGAGGTAAAATTGTATTGCTCTAAACTTCCCTCTCAGAACTGATTTTGCTGTGTCCCATAGATTTTGCATCATTATGCTTTCATTTTCAGTTGTTTGTAGGTATTTTTAAATTTCTTCTTTGATTTCTTCAGTGATCCATTGGTTATTTGGTAGCATATTGTTTAACCTACACATAGTTGTGTTTTTTAGTTTCTTTTTTTTTCTTTTAGTTTATTTTTATCTCATAGTGTTGGATGGGAAAAGATGCTTGATATGATTTCAATTTTCTTAAATTTATTAAGGCTAGCTTTGTGGCCCAGCATGTGATCTATTCTGGAAAATGTTCCCATGTGCACGTGAGAAGAATGTATATTCTGCTGCCTTGGAATGGAATGCTCTATAATTATCAATTAAGTCCATACACTCTAAGGTGTCACTTAAGGCCTGTATCTCCTTAGTGATTTTCTGTCTGGATGATTTGTCCATTGACAAACGTGATGTGTTAAATTCCTCAACTATTACTATGTTACTGTCAATTTTTCCTTTTATGGCTGTTAGGAGCACCTCCATATATATGTCAAATACTATGTTTGGTGCATAAATATTTATAATTATTATATCTTCTTGCATTGATCCTCTAATCGTTATGTAGCATCCTTTGTATCTTCTAACCATCTGTATTTTAAAGTCTCGTTTTTTGATATGAATATTGTTACTCCAGTTTTCTTTTGATTTTCATTTGCACTGAATACCTTTTCTTGTCCCCTCACTTTCAGTCTGTATGTGTCTCTAGATTTAAGTGTGTATCTTATAGACAGCATATATATGTCTTATTGTTTTTAATCCATTCAACCAGGCTGTGTCTTTCAGTTAGAGCATTTAATCTGCTTACATTTAAGGTAATTATCAAAATTTATGTTATTGCCTTGATTCATGGATCTGACATTCCAGGTTCCTATGCAATATTGCTCTTTACAGCATCGGATCTTGCTTCT
>SJYC01068442.1:0-23263 GCA_006408675.1 Madoqua kirkii | reverse complement strand
GTGAACTCCGAGAGATGGTGATGGACAGGGAAGCCTGGCGTGCTGCAATTCATGGGGTCGCAAAGAGTCGGACATGACTGAGCAACTGAACTGAATTGAACTGAACTGAATTTTATTGCCGTTTTGTTAGTTATTTTGGATTTGGTTTTGTAGGTCTTTTCTTTCCTTCCTGTTTTGTTCTCTTCTCTTGTGATTTGGTGACTAACCTTAGTGTTGTGTTTGGATTCCTTTTCGTTTTGTGTGTGTATCCATTATCAATTTTTGTGGTTACCATGAAGGTTTGATATAGCAGTCTATATATAAAGAAAATAGTTATAAGTTCCTCGTCTTTTAATTTCTGATGCATTTCCAATATTCTGCCTTTGTACTCTCTTTATGATTGCTGGTTTTGATATGTTTGTGTGTTGAGTTTTAAGCCAACTTTTTCACTCGCCTCTTTCACTTTCATCAAGAGGCTTTTTAGTTCCTCTTCTCTTTCTGCCATAAGGGTGGTGTCATCTGCATATCTGAGGTTATTGACATTTCTCCAGGCAGTCTTGTTTCCAGCTTGTGTTTCTTCCAGCCCAGCGTTTTACCTTTTTCCTTCATCTGAGCTGCTCCTCTGCCACCTCATTTGTCTAACTTTCTGTAATTTTGGTTTCCATTCCACAGGCTCAGGGTTGTGGTTTTTTCTTCCTTTTGCTCTCTGCTCTCTGGTGAGTGAGGCTGTCTAAGAGGCTTATGCAGGCTTCCTGGTGGGAGGGACTTGTCCCTGCCCTCTGGGCTGTCAGAGCTGTGTCTTATCCCTCTGCTGGGTAGAATCATGTCAAAGGGTGTGCTTAGCAGGCAGGCATGTGCTCAGAAAGACTTTAACACATTATTGACCAAGGGGGTTTGCAGAAACTAATGCAAATGATATGTTCTGTAAGTGAATATTGAAATACTGGGGTCTGAGTCAATATCAACAACCTTTTTTACATTTACTGTATTTATTTGAAACTTTGTATGTATCAAATTGCTAAAGCTTTCTAATATTTTCTTAGAGTGAGATAGGCAGTATAGCAGGCGCCTCTGTACAGGGAAACACACATCTATTATAACTATACCATGCTGGCTTTCCCCTGGAAGACCAGACTCCATACCTTCTGGCAGCATTTCTTTTTAATCCTGTGGGTATTATTTCCTCTAGAATGAGTTTATTTATTTTACTTGATAGTCAACAAGGTGGCGCTTTGTGGGGAGCTCTTTTAGAAATGCCACAATTAGGACCAGGTATGGGACTACTACTGCATCCACCAGAACGGTCAGTTACCCACTTTCTTCCTACTGCTAACAAACATTGTTTGTAAATCATTTCATTCTGTGCATTAAGGCTACAATAAAATTTCAATGCGTTGAATAAGCTGTGATTACCCAAATAGAAACTCTCTTTCTTATACCATTATCAAGCTTTCTGGAGGATGTTGAAGTTTGTCAGATATTGATCAGATCGATCAACTGCTTTCATGTGTTTATTATAGTCTAATGTATAAGTGGCCTTAGCTATTCAATGGACAGTCCTCTTATCTTCCTTTCCTGTGGATGCTATGGCAGCATCGTGAATAGTAATCACCATACAGGCTGGCCGCTTGTCTTTCCATATGAGAAGAACTTCTTCACCTTTCTGTAAGAATGTCATTTCTCTCCTTTTTGTTTTCAGATTTCTCCTTTAATTGGTTTGGGAGACAATGATTCTCTCTTATAGTTCCACAAACTCTGGTTTTATTTTTCAATGGTATTTCAGATATGGACAAATTGTAATAATTGTCATGGTAATATGGTGCCATAAACCAAGATATGGTTGTAGGACTGATAATATTCTTTCTTACAGTTCCCTTCCTTTATCCGTGTAAATCTCAAAGTTGCATATATATAATCACTTTTGCTAACATCCTGATCAAAATTCCATATTTCAGAAGTTTCCAGAATTATAGGTTTTGAATCTCAATCATCTTCTCCACTTTATCACTCCCTTGCCAAGTGATAGCTCTTGTTAGGGATATATAGGTCGAATACAATTTTGGTAGGAAGTAATCCAAAAGAGGTTTAACCTTTGAAATTATGTCTGCAGAAGTGAATTCCAAGTTACTGTTAAAGTGAAGAAATATCACTATTTGTTCAAACCTTCTTCTGATCATAATCTTTGGAAAGATACTTGTTTCAAGTAAAGGGTTCAGTTGAACAATATCCTTTCCAATGTTACTTTCTTAATTGTGCCATCAAAATGAGTAATCCAAGAAACTTCTTTATGTCACTGTTGGTTACATCAGTCCATTTTTAAAGCCTTATCATACTTTTAATATGGTTTTTCATTCTGTTGATGACATAAATTTGTTTGAGAAACAACCAACTCGAAAAAGTCATTACCCAAAATTAATTCTGTTATTTCACTAATACTTTGTGGGTTATTACATTCAATAGTTACACCTGACACACTGTAAAATCTAATTTTTGTTGTCTTCAATTCACTCTTCTGTAGACGCATAGGCACATTCTCCAGCACTGGGAGTTTCATTTTCAGTATCAGAATCAATGACTAAGTTTCTTTGTATTTTTATTAGTCTAATAGTCATATTGCCTGAAGCACAACTAGATTTTGAAGAACTATCATCTTCTGAGACACTAGTATATATGTTGCTTGGATTATAAGAGAAAGTATCTGCATTAAATTCATTGAATAATTCTTTTTCACTCAAAATAACACAATGCATCATTTTTGAAAATTTTGGACTTGTGTTTCTAATATACACAAGCTTGGGACAAACGCCTGGCAGCAAAATGTGAATGATAATGACAATTATAAGTTGTAAAATGAATGTCTGATCAATTTTAAGCTCTAACAGCTTTGCACAGTGATGTTTAAAATTATATTGATATGTCTGTAGTCAACAATGTGATACGCAGCCTGTCTGCTGATGAGTGGGGCTGTGTTCTTCTTCTGTTGGTTGTTTGGCCTGAGGCATCCCAGGATTGGAGCCTACAAGCTATTGGGTGGGGCCAGGTCTTGGTGAGAAAAGTGGAAGCTTCCGGAGGGCCCACACCAACGAAGTACTCCTCGGAACTACCCTTGCCAATATCTTTGCCTTCACCGTAGCCACAAGAGACCCCCTCATACTAGCAGGTATGTCTGGCCCAGGCACTTCTGAGGTCACTTCTTTTGATCCTGGTTCCTCGTGTACTGGAGACCTTGTATATACCCTCCAAGAGTGGAGTTTCTGCTACCCTCAGTCGTATGGAATTCCTGTGATCAAACCCTGCTGGCCTTCAAAGCCAGAGACTCCAAGGCCTCCTCCTCCCATACTAGATTCCCGGGCTGGGGACCCTGATGAGGGGCTGAAAATTTCATTCCTGTGGGAGAACTTCTGTGATGAAATTACTTTTTACTTTGTAGGTTGCCCACCCAGCATGTATGGGATCTGATTTCTCAGGATTGTGCCCCTCATACCGTCTCATTATGGCTTCCTTATTTTGGGATGTAGCATGTCTTTTTTGGTAGGTTCCAGCTTTTTTTTTTTTTTTTGTAGATAGCATTTAGCAGTTAGTTGTTATTTTGGTGTTTTTGTAAGAAAAGTTGCGCTCACATCCTTCTGCTCTGCCATGTTGTCAAATGCAGACTGGAGTGAATGTATCTTGAAGGCATTATGCTAAATGAGGTAAGTCAGACAAACAGAAGTACATTCTAAGTATGACATCGCTTATACGTGGCTTCTAAAGATGCTGAACGCAGTGAAAGAGACTAGAATAGTGATTAACAGGGGCTGGAGGGTAGGGAAAATGGAAAGATGTTGATCAAAGGGTACAAATGTTCAATTATAAAATGAGTACATTCTAGGAATATAATGTACAGCATGGTGGCTATATTATGCTGTATTATATACTTGAAAGTTGCTAAGAGAGTAGATCTTAAATGGTCTCACCACAAAAAAGAAATGGTAATTGAGTGATGTAATGCTAATGCTATGTTGGTAATCATTTCGCAATGTGTAAGTGTATCAAATCAGTACATTGTATGCCTTCAGTCAGTTCAGTGGCTCAGTTGTGTCCGACTGCTCGTAACTCTATGGACTGCAGCACACCAGGCTTCCCTATCCATCACCAACTCCTGGAGCTTGCTCAAACTCATGTGCATGGAGTCGGTGGTGCCATGCAACCATCTCATCCTCTGTCGTCCCCTTCTCCTCCTGCCTTCAATCTTTCCCAGCATCAGGGTCTTTTCCAATGAGTCAGTACTTTGCATCAGGTGGCCAAAGTATTGGAGTTTCAGCTTCAGCATCAGTCCTTCCAGTGAATATTCAGGACTGATTTCCTTTAGGATGGACTGATTTCATCTCCTTGCAGTCCAAGGGACTCTCAAGAGTCTTCTCAAACACCACAGTTCAAAACCATCAATTCTTCAGTGCTCAGTTTTCTTTATGGTCCAACGCTCACATCCATACATGACTACTGGAAAAACCATAGCTTTGACTAGATGGACCTTTGTCAGCAGAGTAATGTGTCTGCTTTTTAATATGCTGTCTAGGTTGGTCATAGCTTTTCTTCCAAGGAGCAAGTGCCTTTTGATTTCATGGCTGCAGTCCCCATCTGCAGTGATTTTGGAGCCCCCCAAAATAATGTCTGACACTGTTTCCCCATCTATTTGGCATGAAGTGATGGGACCAGATGCCATGATCTTAGTGTTTTGAATGTTGAGTTTTAAGCCAGCTTTTTCACTCTCCTCTTTCACTTTCATCAAGAGGCTTTTTAGTTCCTCTTCACTTTCTGCCATAAGGGTGGTGTCATCTGCATATCTGAGGTTATTGACATTTCTCCCGGCAGTCTTGGTTCCAGCTTGTGTTTCTTCCAGCCTGGCGTTTTGCATGATGTACTCTGTATATAAGTTAAATAAGCAAGGGGACAATATACAGCCTTGACATACTCCTTCCCAATTTGGAACCTGTACTTTGTTCCATGTCCAGTTCTAGCTGTTGCTTCCTGACCTGCATACAGATTTCTCAGGAGGCAGATAAGGTGGTCTGGTACTCTGTTCTCTTTAAGAATTTTCCACACTTTGTTGTGATCCACATAAATTCTTTGGTGTAGTCAATGAAGCAGAAGTAGATGTTTTTCTGGAACGCTCTTGCTTTTTCTATGATCCAGTGGATATTGGCATTGGATCTCTGGTTTCTCTGCTTTTTCTAAATCCAGTTTGAACATCTGGAAGTTCTTGGTTCACATATTGTTGAAGCCTTGCTTGGAGAATTTTGAGCATTATTTCCCTAGCATGTGAGATGAGTGCAATTGTTTGGTAGTTTGAGCATTCTTTTATATTGCCTTTCTTTAAGATTGGAATGAAAACTGACCTTTTCCCATCTCATGGCCACTGAGTTTTCCAAATCTGAGTACAAGGAGTTTCCTTGGCCTACAAGGTCTTGTTGTATGCCTTAAACCTACAAAATGTTATATGTCAATTATATCTCAATAAACCTGGAAATTTTTTTTTAATTAAACTTTAGAGAATATGATATATTATACAGAGGTGTCCTAGCCAACCCACAGATTGGCAGATTTAAGCAGCATCCTCTAAGATGATCCATGGATGCTTGAATGAAAAGTCAATAATATTGCAGCCACTGAGTTTTGAGATGGTTCACTATGTAGTGATGGTTCAGTATGTAGTGCAGCATCTGTTTAATAATAGTTAATTAACAAAGTCTCTAAAAGCTAGGGACGTGAGACATAAAGCCAAATACATGAGTTTTAACCTCCCCAGATTTACAGTTTATCAACAAAGATAGGTATATAAGCAATAACATAGCAACTGACTCGATGGATGTGAGTCTGGGTGAACTCCGGGACTTGGTGATGGACAGGGAGGCCTGGCATGCTGCAATTCATGGGGTCGCAAAGAGTTGGACATGACTGAGTGGCTGAACTAAACTGAAAGTTTTGCAAAGAGGTATGAAAAAGCACATGGGAACACAGAGTTGGAATACCTCATTTTGTTGAAAAGTTCAAGGAAAGTTGTCCATAAAATAAAATAACATTAGATTATTTGGATAAAGAGGGGAAAGGTAGAGTTATGATATTCCAGGCAGGAGAACAGAGGCAGTACAGGGAGCCACTGGTTAAATTAAGCATGTGCAGATCACAGAAAATCCAAGGGACCTTACCAGAGCTATAGTAAGGGGTGCTAGCGTGTATTGATCTGTAAAGGGTGCTGAAACAGGGCAAGAATTAGCAAGAATAGAGGGCCAGTTAACAAGAGTGAGGGAACCCTCATATAACTGGGAAAATAGAAATTGATCTCATTACTGCCAATATAGACAGGAACCTCAAGTGGGGAAAATAAATCCTTGCAGCATTGACTTCATTGACCTTGGTTGTACTAAATACATGTTGAACAATTGTTTGAAGATTATCAGTTTGAAGAACTGCCAAATCATTTGGCAAGGAGAGATGCCAAGTCTTGGTCTGGCCTTGGTTCTTAGAGATTATCTAAGTCAACCTTTTTATCTTATGGATGGGAAAACTATGACTCAGAAGATTAAAATTTACTCAAAGTAAAAAACCAGAACCCTAGTCTGGTTAATCATTCCTGACTTCCTTCCATCATACTGTACTTCCTGCCATAAATTTGCTGTAGCATGCAGGGAACTAGAAAATCTGCACTAATGGAAGAATCAGAGAAGCTCGAGAATATGTATCACTTATGAAAGAAGTATGAGATTTAAGAGAACAGAGGAGTTATACATGCATGGAGACATCCATAATATCATGGCATATTTCATAGGCATGTTGGAAGTTTACATAGAGCTTTAGACTAAGACCTACTTAATGGCAATGCCCAAGATAAGCTCTGGTTCTGGGAAAGAGACTTTTTGTAGGGATAAAAAGGGATGGGGCAGAAATTGATAGATGCAGCTCCAAAGGAACATACCTAATCAGAAGCAATAGGACTACTTGGTTCTAACAGAACAGTAGGCTGTAAGATGCCTTCTACTCAGACACACACAAGGAAGGAAACTGGACCCAATAAATGGATACAGTCTGGAAGTAGTATCCTTCTGGGAAAAGCCAGAAGATATAAAGGTACTTACTCTATGTTTTTCTTCTCTTGAACACATCCAGTATCTTATATAAGATTAAATATTTCAGTAGAGGAACCAAAGCTCTCTTCTATAGCATGATAGAATATTATCTACTCTTACAAGTGGTTTTAGATCCCTTCAAAGATTCCTCAGGAGTAGAGAACTGGTTTTTCCTAAACCACAAAAACCCCCAGTGGTGTATATTATAGTGAGGTACAGTGAATGAGGACTTCCCTGGTAGCAGGTCAAGAAACAACAGTTAGAACTGGACATGGAACAACAGACTGGTTCCAAACCAGGAAAGGAGTACGTCAAGGCTGTATATTATCATCCTGCTTATTTAACTTATATGCAGAGTACATCATGTGAAATGCCAGGCTGGATGAAGAACAAGCTGTAATCAAGATTGCCACAGAAATATAGACGACTTCAGAAACGCAGGCGACACAACCCTTATGGCAGAAAGTGAATAACTAAAGAGCCTCTTAATGAAGGTGAAAGAGGAGACTGAAAAATTTGGCTTAAAACTCAACATTCAGAAAACTAAGATCATGGCATCCAGTCCCATCACTGCATGGCAAATAGATGTGAAAACAATAGAAACAGACAGAGACTTTATTTTGGGGACCTCCAAAATCACTGCAGATGGTAACTGCAGCCATGAAATTAAAAGACATTTGCTCCTTGGAAGGAAAGCTATGACCAACCTAGACAGCATATTAAAAAGCAGAGACATTACTCTGCTGACAAAGGTCCATCTAGTCAAAGCTATGGTTTTTCCAGTAGTCAAGTATGGATATGAGAGTTGGACTATAAAGAAAGCTGAGCGCTGAAGAATTGATGCTTTTGAACTGTGGTGTTTGAGAAGACTCTTGAGAGTCCCTTGGACTGCAAGGAGATCCAACCAGTTCATTCTAAATGAAGTCAGTCCTGAATATTCATTGGAAGGACTGATGGTAAAGCTGAAACTCCAATACTTTAGCCATGTGATGCGAAGAACTGACTCATTGGAAAAGACCCTGATGCTGGGAAAGATTGAAGGCAGGAGGAGGAGGGGACGACAGAGGATGAGATGCTTGGATTGGCATCACCAACTCGATGGACATGAGTTTGAGCAAGCTCCAGGAGTTGGTGATGGACAGGAAAGCCCGGCGTGCTGCAGTCCATGGGGTCACAGAGTCAGACACGACTGAGCGACTGCACTGACGACTGGTGGCTCAGCTGGTAGAGAATCCACCTGCAATGCAGCAGAACCCAGTTCGATTCCTGGGTTGGGAAGACCCCCTGGAGATGGGATCAGCTACCCACTCATATTCTTGGGCTTCCCTGGAGCCTCAGATGGTAAAGAATCTGCCTGCAGTGCAAGAGACCTGGGTTCAATCTCTGGATTGGGAAGATGTGTATAAGAGACAGTAGCTATTCAATGGACAGTCCTCTTATCTTCCTTTCCTGTGGATGCTATGGCAGCATCGTGAATAGTAATCACCATACAGGCTGGCCGCTTGTCTTTCCATATGAGAAGAACTTCTTCACCTTTCTGTAAGAATGTCATTTCTCTCCTTTTTACGACAGAGGATGAGATGCTTGGATTGGCATCACCAACTCGATGGACATGAGTTTGAGCAAGCTCCAGGAGTTGGTGATGGACAGGAAAGCCCGGCGTGCTGCAGTCCATGGGGTCACAGAGTCAGACACGACTGAGCGACTGCACTGACGACTGGTGGCTCAGCTGGTAGAGAATCCACCTGCAATGCAGCAGAACCCAGTTCGATTCCTGGGTTGGGAAGACCCCCTGGAGATGGGATCAGCACCCACTCATATTCTTGGGCTTCCCTGGAGCCTCAGATGGTAAAGAATCTGCCTGCAGTGCAAGAGACCTGGGTTCAATCTCTGGATTGGGAAGATCCCCCGGAGGAGGGCACGGCAACCCGCTCTAGTATTTTTGTCTGGAGAATTCCCATGGACAGAGGAGCCTGGCGGGCTACAGTCCATGGGGTCAGAGAGTCTGACACAACTAAGTGACTAAGCACAGCACAACACACTGAATGGACAACCGATCAGCGTTAACTGAGGAAAAGTGCCCCCATATTGGGACATATGCCTTCCTGTTACTGCAGCTGATTCACTTCATATGGTCATAAGTGGATTCCCTGCCTTCACCACACATGTCTAATGGAACTGATGCAGGTTCTGAACCCTCATCTAAATGAAAGCTGAATCTTCAATAAGTTAAGTCTCTACAAAAGTCAAGGCTGGTTCATTCCAAGAGAAATGACCTTAGTTTGGGATGAATTAAAATAGAAATTATGACGAATTGCCATCAATACACTATAATGTTGACTTTCTAAAAAATGTTCTTTTTCCAGAAAAGAATTGAGATTGAGTGAAAGCATGTATTGGGCTTCCCTTGTGACTTAGACAGTAAAAAATTGACCCACAGTGCAGGAGATCTCTGGGTTGGGAAGATCCCCTGAAGGGAATGGCAACCTACTCCAGTATTCTTGCCTGGGAAATCCCATGGGAAGAGGAGGAAAAAGTGGAGGCAAGCAGAAGTATTTAAATAATAGATATATCTAGAGCCTACAGATACAGGTGTATCTCTAAGACTAAGCTTCTGCTTTGGGCTCTTATGAGACTGGTGAAGCCCAATAGGTAACCTGTATATTTTAAACGTACCCTTAAAACAACCACAGAAAATTTCACTCACATCCCCCTTTTGTCTCTAGGTTTCAGCCTCAATGTTCCATGCTAATTAAACTTCTTTCAGTAAGTGCTGTTTTCCCAGCTTTATCTGATGTTTCTGTCAAAAAGGCACACATGGCTACCTCAACAGGGCCAACCTTCGTGATGATGCCCTGAATCACTCTGGGACCATTCCACCACCAAGTCAGATTCTGTTTATCCTAAAACTACCAAGATGGTAGACTTTCTTCTCCCCAAGGGCAGCTCCCAGCATGACTTCCTTAGAAAGGCCCATCCCTTTCATCCTTTCCCTGACACTACCTCTTCTTGGCTCTCCTTCTGTTCTTTCCTTTTATGTCTTCTTGACCTCTTCTTACCCTCTCGAGTTTATTATTCTCCATCTTCATCCTTAAATTTGTTTTCTTCCTTGATGTTCCTTTCATAGTAACCAGGGTTCTTGACTTTCTCCAATCAATAGAAATTGACCAGAGGCCAGACAAGAAATTCAGTCAAGGCTTTACTGGGTCTCCTGCATCAGCTGCAGGAGGGAGTGAAAACAAGTAACAGGGTCCCTTGCACACTCCCCGAGGCCAGGGGCAAGCTTGTGCCTTGTATGGGGTGAGGGTAGGGGTGTGTTCCAGGGTCAGGCTGGAGGGGTGGCTTATGTGGTTTGCCTACCCTTTAGTAGTGTTGAGTGGAGCAGGGCATGCACAGAACCCTGCTTTTGCTCCTATTACCCAGATTTTTGCTCTTCGCTCTTCAGAAATGGCATTTGGGTGTTTTTGTCTTTGTCTCTTGTGGTTCAGCGTTTGCCCCAACTGTGGTGCATACAGTTATTTTCAGTCCCCTATAGTTTTTGTATTTGGTTGCTGGGGGTGAGGTGTGTGCAGGCACAAGCTTTGCAGCACTGCAGCAAAGGGTCCCAAGCATGTCTCACCTTGACAGTTAATGACTTCAATGCCATGTATTTATTTGATAATTAGGCTAATATCCTCTGATTTCTCCTCTTTCCTAAGTTTTTGACCCACATTTCTAATCATCTGCTAAATATCACCACTTAGCTATTTCACTTACGCATGAAACCCAATAAGCCAAAATGGAACTTACTGTTTTTCTACACAAATTTAGTCCTCACTGTTTTCATTAGTGTTTCATGGATTTGAAACTTCACCACTCATGACTTTTCTTTCCCTTGCTTCATGAACTCCACAAGCGAATCCAGCCACTTTTAGCACTTTCGAATCTGCATTTTAAATATTCCCCTCATCTACCTTCTTCTCTCCAATCTCATTGCCAGTATCACAGTTCAGGTTCTTATTATTTCTCTCAGGTTATTGCAAGAACCTTCTAATGGAAGCCTCCTTTTATATGAACTCATTTAAAATATACAGTCAAAATTATTTCTAAATAATGCACTTCTCTGATACTGTCGATCTTTCCTTTTCCCTCAGATATCTCAATGTAGCTCTTTTACATTCTTTAGCCTAACTTTTAAAGCATTTAGGCTCTCCATGATCTCATTCCCAAGCTTGTTTGCCACTAATTCTCATATAACCACAAGATAGGCTAAACATAACCACTGGCTTGTTATTTGCTGTGATGTAAAGCTGAAAGGTAGATGTTGTTATTATATTGGTTGTTTTGTTGTACATGTTCTATCCCATCATCATTCTATATCCAGATGGTAATAATTCTGCAGGGCCTGACTCATTTGCCTCCTTTTTTATGTCTTTGCCTGTTTTAATATTAGCCTCACTGATTAGGAAGCATTCCCTCTTCTTCTATCGTCTGGAAGAGGTTATAGGAAATTGGTATTTTTCTTTTTTAAAAAATTTATTCTTTTTTTATTGCTTTACAATGTTGTGTTCGTTTCTGCTGTGCAATGAAATGGAGCAGCTGTATGTATACTTACCTCCTCCCTCTTCATCCCCCCGCCCCATCCCACCACTCTAGGTCGTCACAGAGCACAGAGCTGAGCTTCCTGTGCTCTACAGCAGCTTCCCACTAGCTATCTGTTTTATACATGTAAGTGTACAGATATCAGTCCTAATCTTCCAACTCGTATTTCTCCCCTTCCCTCGCCCTGTGTCCATACATCTATTCCCTACATCTGCCTCTCTATTACTGCCCTGGAAATAGACTCATCTGTACCATTTTTCTAAATTACTTGTTTTACTCTTTCTTACTTCATTTGTATGACAGACCCATTCACATCTCTACAGATAACCCCATTTCATTTTTTATAGTGAGATTTCCATTGTATGTATGTTTCATTTTTTTATGGTGAGTATTTCCATTGTATATATGTATCACATCTTCTTTATCCATTCATCTTTCATTGGACATTTAGGTTGTTACCAGGTCCTAGCTATTTTGAATAGTGCTGCAATGAACATTGGGGGACATGTGTTTCTTGAATTACTGGCTTTCTCAGGGTATGTGCCAGTAGTGGGATTGCTGAATCAAATGGTAGTTCCACTTCTAGTTTTTTAAGGAACCTCTAGTTTAAAGAACCTCCATACTGTTCTCCACATAGCTATATCAATTTATATTCCCACCAACAGTGAAAGAGGATTCTCTTTTCTCCACACCCTCTTTAGCATTTATTATTTGTAGCTTTTTTGATGATGGCGATTCTGGCCAATGTGAGATGTTACCCCATTGTAATTGTGATTTACACTTCTCTGATAATTAGTGATGTTAAGCAACGCTTTATGTGCCTCTTGGCCATCTGTGTGTCTTCTTTGGAGAGATTTCTATTTAGGTCTTCTGCCCACTTTTTAATTGAGGGTTTTTTTTTTTTTCCGACATTGAACTGTATGAGTTGTTTGTATAGTTTGGAGATTAATCATTTGTCCATTGTTTCATCTGCAAATATTTTCTCCGAGTCCGAGTGTCATCTGTTCATCCTGTTTATGGTTTCCTCTGCTGTGTAAAAAGTTTTTAAGTTTGATTAGGTTGCATTTGTTTGTTTGTTTTTATTTCCATTACTCTAAGAGGTGGACCAAAAAAGATTTTGCTTTGGTTTACGTCAAAGAGTGTTCTGCCTGTGTTTTCCTCTAAGTTTTTTTTATATTTTAATTTTATTGGAGCTTTTACAATATTGTGTTAGTTTCAGGTATACAGAAAAGTGACTCAGTTATACATATATTCATTCTTTTAGATTCTCTTCTCTTATAGATTATCAGAGAATATTGAGTAGCAATATTGTGCTACGTACAGCAGGTCCTTTTTGGTTATATATCTTACGTATGATGGTGTATATGTGCTCATCCCAAGCTCCTGATTCATCCCTCCCCTCACATTTCTCCTTTTATAACCATAGTTTTCTTCTAATGTCTAATCTATAAGTCTGCTTCTGTTTTATAAATAAGTCCATTTGTATAGTTTTAAAAGTTAGACTCCTCATATGAGTGATGTCATATATTTGTCTTTGTCTGTCTTACTCACTTAGTATGATAATCTCTAGATCCATCCATGTTGCTGAAAATACCATTTTTTGTTCCTTTTTATGACTGAGTAATATTCCATTATATATATATATATATATATATATATATGTACCATATATTCTTTATCCATTCCTCTGTCAATGGACATTTAGTTCATCAAGGATTTAATATCCAGGCCGAATTAACTTTAAGAATGAAGGTCACAAATAAACTGTTATAAATATGCAAGAACTTATATAATACTGTTTCCATAATGACTTCCAAAAATAATCTACCACAGCTTTAAACAATCAAAAAGACTTCCATGTCTTGGCTATTGTTAATAGTGCTGCAATGAACATTGGGGTGCACGTGTCTTTTTGAATTATGGTTTTCTCTGGATATATGCCTGGATAGCTGGATCATATGGTAGTTCTATCTTAAGATTTTTAAGGAAACTCCATACTGTTCTCTATAGTGGTTTACCAATTTACATTCCCACCAGAAGTGCAGGGAGGGTTCCCTTTTCTCCAAACAATAAATGCTGGAGAGGGTGTTTTGGCCATTCTGACTGGTGTTTCTGTTTTTATTTTTATTAATTATTTATTTCTGCTTTTGGGGCTTTATCTTTTTTGTTTGTTTTTTGAGTTGGTCTTCTATTTACTTTTAAGAAACTTTCTATTGGTATAGATATTTAATACCATAGGATTTTTGCTGATGACTATCTTAGTTCTATCCCACATTTTGATGCATCTTTGTACCACTATAATGATTTAGAATAAATTTTACAATTTCTCTCTATATTACCCCTTTGACTCACGTGTTTTTTATGGCATGCTTAAAGTTTTTCAGGAGGAAAAGACTTTCTGTGTTGTTGGTTTTTTTTTTAAGATAAGGAGTTTAGTTTTATTTTATTTTCCCTGTGCATTTGCAAAACACTTAAGGAGTTAGCACCTTAGCCCCTAAGTCTAATTGGTCAAGGAAGAAAACAGATATTGGGGGGCTATCACAGGAGGAAAAGACAATGAGACATCACTAGGGAGAGGGCCTCAGGGCGGAACTGGAGGTTGAGGAGTGGATCAAATGGAGGGAGGGGCCCCTACGTAGCCACACGGTAGAGGTCAGGGAGGGCCGGTGTATCCTTTCTAAGAGTTTTAGAGTGCTTCCTTTTTTGTAAATGGTTCCCACAACTGGAAATAACTCCCACCCCAAAATTCAATAGTATTTTTCTGTGCCTGTGTCTGGTATATTTTGGCTTATTACGTGTATCTCTCCTAGACCATAAGCTCCGAAGAGCAGAACTATTTCTAATGAAAAATGTATTCTCAGAGAAAATACTCCAGAGCCAATAACTAGATGTTCCTGCCAAAAGCCAACATACAATAAAAGTTTGCTCAATGTATTAATGAGTAATCATAGCTAACTTTTGTTTTAGAGGAGTAGATACTTGGTATTTCATGAAAGTGTGACTTTGTTCTCCAATTTCTTATCAAAATGGTTAAGGACCTTGTCTAAGGTCAGACACGAAATATCAAGTCTAGACTCTCAAAATCATACTTCTAGCATAGACTTCCTTGAGCCCCCGTTCTATATATTCAACTTCCTTCTCTATATTTCCACGTGAGTGTTTAACATTCTTTGTGTCACGGCTCTAATACCTCTGTCTCTTGTAGTCCAATAACTAGTCCCTTTGCCCCATACTTCTATTCAACTTGTCTATATTTATCTTTCTACATCACAGCTGTAGTTGCTGTCACCATCTTGTTCAAATATTTTCAGTGGCTTCCTCTATGAATATAAACCTATCATCTCTATCTGGCAAGCAACAATTTGGTCTCCACTGTGTCTCCAATAAACTTCTCCAAATACTTCTCAACTTGTAGCCGCTACACCAGAAAAACTAGTCTCTTCATTGCATTTGAATATACCATGTTTATTTTTTCAGGAATTATACACAGGGTTCTATTTCAGTGGCACACCATGCTTATTCTGATCCACTTATCAGCACTTAAAGTGACTGTGTAATTTATATTCCAAAAGGGGACTCTTTGGGGAAGGGGTTGGTGAGGCAGATAAGAAGAGAAGTGATTACTCAGGGACTCTCTCAGGTAAAGCAGTATGTACAATTAACCTATTAATATCTATGTATCTCTTCATGTCTATATCAAATCTCACCTTTCCCCCAAAGTTTTCAGACTCCTGGGGCTTAAGTAATCATTTTACATTCTTAGAGCACTTGTATCATAGCAAAGCACACACCAGTCAGAATCCTAAGGCAAAGACTCAGCTCCTCCACTTATTAATTGTGTGGTTAGGAGCAGGCCACTTAACTCTTTGGGATTCTGCCTTCATTAGTAAATAGCATTATTGTCCTCATTTCTTATCCTCCGGGTAGTAGGATGATACGTCCATATCCCTTGCCTTATAATTTTGTGTTGCCTTCCAGTATGCATAGAATACACTTCTTCCCATTGATGTTGGCCTTGGCCATGTGATTCGATTTGGCTGATGGGAGGTTAAGAAATATGACATGAGCAGACGTGTTTCCATGGTTTCATTTGCCTTCCTTTGTGCTCTTCCTGTGATCCACTCTGAGGATAACATGTCCCAAGAAGCTATCACTTTATCCTGGGCCTCAAAATGAAGATGAAGGATGGAAGCATGGAGTCGAGAGTAATCCCCTCAAAGATAGGCAAGTCCAGATGAGATCAAAGAACCCAAACCAATCTGCAGTCAAAGGTCAAGAGAAAGAAAGCTTGAGGTTATAAGTCACAGACACTTGGGGACTGTCATGTAGCTAACTTTCAGCAAAAACTGAATAATGAAAAATTTGTATGTACTTTCATAAAACTCAGTTCGGTGCAGTCGCTCAGTCGTGTCTGACTCTTTGTGACCCCATGAATCGCAGCATGCCAGGCCTCCCTGTCCATCACCATCTCCTGGAGTTCACTCAAACTCACATCCATTGAGTTGATGATGCCATCCAGCCATCTCATCCTCTGTTGTCCCCTAAACTCAGTATAGTTATATGAAAATGATTTTAGGAATTGAAAATCAAGATTCAAATATTATTTATGGTCATGCTCCTCAGTATTATGAATTATTTTATATATATATACTTCTCATCTCCACTTTCTAAACTGTAAAATATTAGAGAAGACCATTACTGAGTATATATAATTACATAATTATTTTTATATGATTTGTATATAATTATATATAAGACATTACATAAGAATAACAACTATCAGAGAATTATATAAGAAATATAGTTATTTCACATATTTGCCAAAATACTGTGCCTGGGGCCTCACAGGTTCCGGATACTGGGATGTGTTATACAGTCACTATTGCTGTTCTTCCTCTTAAGTATGTTACTTTGTGTCGTTTTTTCTCTTTTAGATCTTTATTTCTTTATATATTCTCAAGGCAGAATAAGATATTAAAAGGGTGAGACCTGCCTAGATGGCATCTTTAGCCCTCAAAGCTTTAACTTCTTTGCTTATAAAGTAACCACATAATAATAATAGTGGTAGTAGTAATAGTAATACATTTCTAAGTTAAAATCACAATAAATCATTTAGTACAGTGATTGTCACATCTTAAAGCACCTAGTAAATAGTAGTTTTTAATTACATTATCCATATCTTTTCTCCTATTCAGAAATTTCTAAGCAGAATTCTCAAACAAGCCTATGTTCTCTAGACAAGTGTAATTCTCTTTATTGTAAACAGACATACATATAGACACCCCTAGCACTCACATAGAACTCACAAGATTTTCCATAATTAGGTGAGAGAAAGGTGACAGGAGAAAGATATCTTAGAATACCTGTGTCCTCTCTTTGCTCTGTGGCCTTGTTCCTGATATTTCCAATGCCCTGAAATAATTCACATCTCTATTTACCTAACTAATGCTTAATCAAACAAATATATTTATGGTCATGCTCCTCAGTATTATGAATTATTTTATATATATATACTTCTCATCTCCACTTTCTAAACTGTAAAATATTAGAGAAGACCATTACTGAGTATATATAATTACATAATTATTTTTATATGATTTGTATATAATTATATATAAGACATTACATAAGAATAACAACTATCAGAGAATTATATAAGAAATATAGTTATTTCACATATTTGCCAAAATACTGTGCCTGGGGCCTCACAGGTTCCGGATACTGGGATGTGTTATACAGTCACTATTGCTGTTCTTCCTCTTAAGTATGTTACTTTGTGTCGTTTTTTCTCTTTTAGATCTTTATTTCTTTATATATTCTCAAGGCAGAATAAGATATTAAAAGGGTGAGACCTGCCTAGATGGCATCTTTAGCCCTCAAAGCTTTAACTTCTTTGCTTATAAAGTAACCACATAATAATAATAGTGGTAGTAGTAATAGTAATACATTTCTAAGTTAAAATCACAATAAATCATTTAGTACAGTGATTGTCACATCTTAAAGCACCTAGTAAATAGTAGTTTTTAATTACATTATCCATATCTTTTCTCCTATTCAGAAATTTCTAAGCAGAATTCTCAAACAAGCCTATGTTCTCTAGACAAGTGTAATTCTCTTTATTGTAAACAGACATACATATAGACACCCCTAGCACTCACATAGAACTCACAAGATTTTCCATAATTAGGTGAGAGAAAGGTGACAGGAGAAAGATATCTTAGAATACCTGTGTCCTCTCTTTGCTCTGTGGCCTTGTTCCTGATATTTCCAATGCCCTGAAATAATTCACATCTCTATTTACCTAACTAATGCTTAATCAATCTGAGTTCTGCTTAGAGGACTCTGCTGAGTCTAGGTTAGGCATCTCTCTTATAAAAGAGCTTTCATAAAATCCTGGTGGAGAGCACTTGAACAAGGAATTGAAATTGCATTTTGACTTGTCAGTCTTCCCAGCTGTACTCTAAGGTCTTTGAAGGCACAGGCCATGCATTACTTTTCACCAGCACCTAGCACAGTCTTGACACATACTAAGTGCTTAAAGACATAAGATAAAAAAGAAAAAGGAAGAAAGGAGGAAGAGAAAGAAAGAGGTAGAAGCAAGAAAGAAAGGAGGAAAGAAATGAAAGGTTATTTTCATTTTCTTTCTTCCCTGTAAAGAATGTTCAAAGAATCAGGACAGTTACTACAGCATCATCAAAAACTCATTTCCACCCAAATCTACATTTTGCTTCAAATCCATGTCAGCGTGTTCTCTTCCTCTCATCAGAGTAATAGGGTGTTTATTTTAAAATGCCAACTCATCATAAAACCTATTTGGGGCAAAATGAAGCAAATGGACTAAGGAAGATTGACTGAAAGCCCCACTTCTCCTCTGGTTCTCCTACTTCCTGTTCATTTTAGGAAAAGGCTCTGGTCTGTTTAAAAAGAGGCAGGGGGCACCTCTAGCAAGAAACAGAAACAGACCATGTGTCTTATCTGCTTTTTAAAATTAAGAACAGGACATTTTCAGCATCATTCATTTAAGATAAGTATGCTTCATGTGTATGGCTAGGAATTAGAAAAGAGAAACCCGTATCTGGTTAGCAATGGGAGGAAAAGATTAAAAATAAAGCAGTAGAAAGAAGAGAGGAAGAAGCCTTAATGTTTGTTTTAATCCTAAATCCCAGAGCTGTTTTAATCCTAAACTCTAAAGGCTGCCTCTGAGTATGAACAGGAGAAAGATCCAAATGATTCTAAGATGTGTCCTGATACTGAAGAGTGGCACTGGCATGATATCACTCTGGAACTGAGTTGGAATTAAGATAGCCAGCAGTTCACATCTTCAGCTAAAGGAACAGTAGATCAGACATTAATCAACAACAAAGTCACAGGCTTCACTGTTCTTAAATAGATGAGTATGAGATAAGACTTCTCTGTGCTGCCTTTCTTTTCTAGTTTTTTAACAACCATCTTCAAAACTGATTCAAAGAATTCAAAGAAAAATAAAAATTGGGAAAAAAATGAGCTCAGAATTTTAATTGTCCACATAGGCCATAAAAATGGATTTTTCTAAGGGACCACTATCTAGGGCATTGGCTACAAAATATACAGAAATCTCTAGAGATGATATGTTAGTGTACATTAATTTCTGCTATAAAGATGGACTGGGTTCTTCTCACATACTTCATCGGTGTGTACCTGGCAAACGAAAGTCTTTCAACAAATGTAAGTAAGTAAATGTTGGAAAAAAAGTTGAAAAGTGTTAGTTGCTGAGTTGTGCCAGACTTTTTGCGACTCCATGGACTGTAACCTGCCAGGCTCCTCTGTCCATGGAATTCCCCAGGCAAGAATACTGAAATGGGTGGCCATTCCCTTTTCCAGGAGATCTTCCTGACCCTGGGATTGAACTCCGGTCTCCTGCATTGCAGGCAGATTCTTTACAATCTGAGCCACAAAAGCGAAAGTGCAAGTCTTCAATCATGTCTAATCCCATAGACTCTCCAGGCCAGCATACTGGAGTGGGCAGCCATTTCCTTCTCCAAGGATCTTTCCAACCCAGGGATCGAACCCAGGCCTCCCCCATTGCAAGCGGATGCTTTACCAGCTGAGCTACCGGGGAAGCAGCAAATAAATAAACACAAGAGTGAATGAGTGATCTTATTTATCATTAGGGCCAGGGCTGTGGCTGAGTCCCCACTTTTTTGTGTGAGCTTTGCACTCGCAGTTGACTTCTCTAAAAGACGTGTGAAACTTAAAGGAGACAGACTCACAAAGGAGGAAGGACACTTCTGCTGGCTACCCGACAGACTAAGCCACTTGTCTAAACCAATTCTGCAGCAACAAGTGCCCAGTGGACGGGGAAGACAGAAGTGCAGATGGCTGCCTGGATGCATCACAGGACCAGGTTGCCTCTATAGCCCATTGTTACATTTATTGCTGACAATGTAATTAATTGGCCGACTCCTTGTTTTTCAATTGGTCACCCTCGATGCACAGCTGCGTTGGAGGTTTTGCTAATCGTGCCTGGGACCTGGAGTGTGCTCCGCGGGTCCGCGCTGCAGGAGGCAGAGGGGCGGGGCTGGGGTGTAACGTCACCGCTGGGCTGCTCTGCAGAACCCTGCGCTTCTCTCTCTCTCCCAGAGGCCCGGAACAGGCCTCCTCACGCCCAGGAAAGAGCGCTGCTGCTGCTGCTTTTTTTTTTCCCTGAGTGTTCGTCTTTCTGAAGCATGATACAATGCAAACAAAACAAAACACTTCTTAGTTTCCTTTTCCAGTAAGAATTTCTTAAATATAGACTGAAATGTCAGCTTTAATAACCACTGTAGAAAATGATTGCAGTAACTCCATTAGATTTTATCCTTATCGAATTAAAAGAAGCTAGAGCATCGAAAAGCTCTTTTAACTCATCTGAGTCCAGCAATCAGGGACATGTTTTGATTTTTTAGACTGTGGGAAATGATCTTTGTTTACAGGTTAATGAGGATTAACTAAATAACACTCCGGGGATAGTTTCATCAAATAATTATACAGGTATTTTTACAGCGAGATGACCTCCTATATCAAGCACAGGCTTGTCAGGACTGGATTCATGAATCAGGCAACCATCTTTCCAGTGGTCTCCTGCTGCTCTTTCTTTACCTGTATAATGACTTATTACATGTCACTGACCATACTTCCACCTCACTGAGTAACTTCTGGAAAGTCCTGTGGCAGATTTGGTCCTTAGGTTTTAATCTGTAAAAATCAGAGAACTGAATTCAGGGAATCTCTTAACATTCTGTGACCTTACATAGATACTGAGGCAAATAAAACTTTGAGTATATTTCTCAAATTAATAAAACTATGTGCATATACAGTGAAAGAACACGTGTTAACTGGAAATGCAAGTAACTCCTGACTTTTTAAAATCACATTTGTCAGTGTCCGTGATTTGACAGCTTGCTTATGAAAAAGTCCCTTACGTGTTCCTTTTTCTGGTTTGCTAATTTTCCATTCTGTATTCCAAGGCAGGCCAACACATTGCAATGAAATCAGGTTAAACATTGATCTTCCGCCCTGACGTTGCATTAACTTTCTAATAAACATCTTCACTGTGTCAGCCAGCACTGTGTTTACATCTGGAGCCCAGCAGCGATTGTCTTGCTTCTCTTAGATGCTTTTGAATTCCGGAAGGAATCTTATCTGGGAGACTAGAATTGTGCATCTGCCGCGTCTTTCAATTTTGTATTTCAGATTAACTGCTCCTTTTCCTCCACATTCTGGAGCCCTTCTAAGAAGTTTCCTTCCCAGTTCACCCAGTAAGCGCCTGCTTGGGCTGTCACTCCTTAATGAATTCCTGTCTTTTCTCCCGTTTCTCCTGCCACCCTTGCTCTCTGGAGTCAGGATTCTCAGCTCTGACCTCCCTCCTTGCCTTGCTGCCTGAGAAGAACTGAAGGCAGACCCTCAGACCTCAAATATTCTAGATTGTAAAGATCCAGCTTTGGCTGGGATTAGGCCAGGATTGGGGTAGAAATAAGCACTGAATTTTTTTTATTTACAGTCTTCTGAAAATCAGCTTATTTTTGTTCTGATTCAGGGGCTGAATAAAAGTATGAACCAGTAGATGTGTCTAAAGATCCCTGATCAAATACTCTGTTTTTAACACTGTGAGGAATACATGCTTAAGGAATACTTTTCCAAGCAAGTCAAGCCAATATTGCTTGCTTTACTAGAATCACAGGCAAAAGATGACTGCCAGAGAGGCTAGGGAGAAATTACACTGCCAGGTGAAGCAAACATTCCTGAATGATTTCTTCCTTCTGAATGCCAAAGAAATAGATCATAAAGAGTGGGGCTGGGTCTCTAAAGGACATTTAAAACCTCATTCCTGGAAATATGGTCTAAAATGTAAAGGCTGTAATCACTGGTCAGGTCAGAAAAGATGCTCCATCGTTCCCCCTAGGTTAGCAAGAGTATCCAAGAATATCTGGTAAAATCTTGTGTATCTGGGAAAATATCCTCTCCAGACCCACAGAATCAGATCAGCCAACCACAAATAAGAATAGCTATAGTAAAAAATTCATTAGACTAACCCTCACCACTTGCCAAGAGAGTATTACACCAGACACTGTACTTAATACATCTCAAGTGTGATCCTTGTAATAGCTCTTTCAGGTACACACGGTTATTCCTATTTTATGGATGGAGAAGAAGAAACTGAGTGGGCTAAAGTAACTTCTCTATACATCTACCACATTCACTAAAATTAAGCCCAAATCTGCATGATTCCAAAAGCTTGTAGCCATTTTGTGCTTCTGTAGAATAGCCAGCCGTACAAGTAGGGAATAGGGATGCAGACACAATGGGAGCCTTATCATAGCATCCCATATAAGCTTTCTGCTTCCAAGTAAGCTTTGCTCCTGCCCTCGTCGCATCTTGCTTAGACTTACATCAGTACTTATAATGGTAGCTTGGGAGCCAGAGAGAGAAAAATAAAGGAATGAATTACTATATATTGGCTCTATCATTTTACTAGCTTGCCTTGAACAAGTTACTGAATATCTCTCATCCTGATATTTTACCTACAAATGGGAATAAAGCTACTCCTGTGTAGCTTTATTTTTAAGAGATAATGAAATTGAAAGACTTATTCCTTTGCACATGTAGGTGCTTCTTACATTTCAATCTTGCTCAATATTCCATGACCTTTTCGGAGCAGGGACCATAAAGTATCCAGTGTCTCCAGATAAAATGCTTAGCATATCTAGAAGAGGGTGTTTTCCAGCTTTCTTTGAATCTCATGTCAAGAAAACTAGAGCAGCCCCCAAAATAAACAGATATCTCTGACAAAAGGTCTGCTTCTGTCAATAGGTTGATTCTGCATTTCAAAATTAATTTCATGTATATATTAAATCATTTATTCACTCATTCAGTAAACATCCATCCATTAATCTCTATATTATCTTAGTGATAATAATGTAAATAAGACTGATCTCTGCCCTGGAAATGATTATAGTTTGGTGATATGAACCAGACATATGAACAAATCATTTAAAATTGAATGTGGTAATTTTCATAACATACATGAAATGGATTATGAGAGCAAAGGGCACATGATAACACCTGTCTCTTATACACAT